>JASCQY010138062.1:2500-12507 GCA_030264315.1 Sardinella tawilis | reverse complement strand
CATTACTCACCTCGTTTGAGGCAACGGGTTTCCACCCATTTTTCAAGTAAGCATTACAAATTAGTTTTTACAGTGTACAGTAAAGTTACACATTGCTAGTTAGGAGAGTAAGTTAGCACAAGACACTGAATACTGTACGTACGTTTCACATAAGTATAGGCCTGGTTCATATTAAACTGACATGACATAAGCAAATAATAATGTTATAAAACAGCATTGTATTATATGGAAGCAACTGATGTCCAAAAGCATTTGCAAGTTGTTCAGAGAAAGGAGTAATTGCTACTGTGATGGCACAAATGACTAAATGTTGTGGAGGTTGAACTAATGGTTACTGTATGATAATTTTCATTCTGAGAAAAGCACCAAAGAAAAACTCAGAAAAACTGTAAATTGTTTGATAATCTGACCGAGTCGAAAATCATTTCGATCAATCAAGAGCACTTACAAGAAGATGAAGTGCTTACAATGTGTTTTCATATTTTGGCAATGGTATATAATGTTTTCATAGTTATATATTATACTGTATAATATATATAATTTTATTCAGAATGTATATACAGTATGTTATGGTAATAATATAACTTATAATAATATATGCCTAAAGACAGACACCAAACCACGGTCAGTTGGGGAGTATTGGTAATGAAAAGAGCCAAGTGCTTTGACCATGTCTGCCATCCCTGCACCACAAGGGCATCTGATAGCACAAGGACATCAGCCACTCAAGCAAGAGGACAAGGGCCCGGAGTCCATCTATATAAAGGGTCATTGGGGGACTGGTTCTTCACCTGCAGACACAAGCTGACGTCCCTGCGCTAATTCAACATGGTAACGTCCACATTTTTTTCAAAATACTGTCAGTGTCCTTAGGCTACTGTTTATGCCATGCATGTTTACTGTATGTGTGTATATGTGAGTGTGTGTGTGTGTATTTTAGGAAAAAGGTGACAGTATCACAAAGACATAAATCTCTGTGTGTCTTACTCTGGGCTCATTAGCAAAAGGGAACTCAATCATTGAACTTTCTATGTTTTTCCTTTTGTGTCCTTTAAAAACCTTCAGTATGTGTTCTGTGCAGTAAACCAATATAAGTACATTGAGCAGCCATTGCAAATTGCATATTTTTTTGTTACAGTAATGTACTAAATCCCTCTCTGATATTTCTGGGACATGGCTAACATTGCTGATTCTGGCGCACTGTTCACAGCTCGGTGTACCCAGAATTGCCTTGGCCACAGCTTTGCTGGTCCACTCCGTTTTGGTCGTCTCAGGATGGGATGATTTTGCCGAGCATAATCCTTACCCCTGCATGACTTCACCAGCTCCCGTCATGTACAGCATCTTCATGAAGCACCACGTACCCTCAGGCCAGCCCAACTCTCTGGACCAGAACCAATGGGAGAGTTTCATCAAGAAGCACCACCTGTGTCACCGCCACACCCAGTCCTTCCTCCACTCCGAGGACAAGGAGAAGATACTGGAGGTGTGCACTCCCTCTGGCGGCAAGAGGCTGGAAGGCGACCTGTGCATCAGCAACCAGGAGTTCCAATTCACCACCGTGCGCCTTGGCAACTCATGCTCCATCCGCAGCATCACACCAGAGAAGAAGAACATCATCGTGGCCTGTGATGAGATCAATAACCAGTGCCTGCCTGTCCACTTCGAGGGCAACTCACAAGACAAGAAGCCAGACAACAACATGGCGCCATGCCAGAGCCCAGACAACACTGATTATTATTATTAATCAGCACAATATCACAAATCAGATGTAATAATTGGTCTTAAATCATTGCAAAATAATAAATATTGCTCAAATATGTTTGCAGCTCCTAAAAAATAAAGATGCTGCTCTTAAGAAATATTAATACAGTGTCCTTGAATTTCTTTATTTTTTTGCCATCCCTAAACAGAGCAAAAGGCTTACTCTAACCTAGCTAGACTCACTTTCCATTGCATTGCAATGTTTTATTGCAATGCTTTCTATTGCTTTGGAAAGGTTTAAGCTTTGATGCATGACGTCTGTGAATATCAGGCTCATTAAAGTATGAATGAACTTTAATGTATTTACTTATAGGTTTTTGATAGATTTAGTCACATAGCAATTTTTTGGTGCAAAGGCAATGATTTTGAGTCAGCTTACCTTCCAAAAGAAATCTGACATAAGCATTTCTGTCATCACCACGGTAACCCTACATATGAGTTTAGGCTGGGGTCATGGGTCAGACCGTGAACAAAATTCGTCCATAACAATTTCTGTTGTGACAATTATGCACAGTAATATCAGGTTTTTCATGGTCAAAGTAATACAAACAGTAGCCTACTACATCAACATTGCAGCGTGGTCCTCTTTGCAGTATGAATCCATTACTATAACACCATATTACACAACAACCCTCCCTACCTACAATGCCTCAGCAGGCAGCAGGAAACCTTACTTTACTTTCTCCAGAGATGATTGTTGAACAATCTTTGCGTTATCAGTTCTATGAAGTTATTTAGGTTTTAAAATGAGCATGTCACACAACATGTTGTAGTCCTGGTGTAGCCAACAGATCTATCGGCACATTAGACTGTTCTGAGACAGAACGCTTTAATGATAACTGTCAAACTACGGTAACGCTTTAAATTACAGCCCGTGAATTACGATGTAAGGAGTAGGTAAGAACAGCGTAACAAAATAAAAAATTATGTGTAATATTGTCAGAATTACAAAGTAAGTAAAAGGCACAAACACCAGCGACTCTATAGCTTACACAGCAAAGGACAAACTAGTCACCTTAACTGCCATAGCAAAGGAGTAGGCCTAAGTATAGTATTATTAATCTAATTCCCGCACAATTACTCGTAACTACGCCCTAAAAATGGGTATGCGGGCTGTAAAATGAAGTCGCACATTCAACCTTGCTTTAAACAAGTAAAGAATCAACACCGAAACAAATGTTTTTATTTTAATTTGTTTTGACAACTTTCGAAGCAAACCTAGACAAAAACATCTTGCCCTGTACTTACCTTGTAGTTATGCTAACATTACACATAAAATTCTGTTTTGTTACATCTATCTTACCAGCTTCTTACACCGTAATTCACGGGCTGTAATCTAAAGCGCTACCCAAACTGCTGCTGCATGAAATTCTGACAGAATTGATCTAGATCTATATGTGATGGGTTGACTTTGGACATGGGCTGAATGGAACTGGAAATCCAGAACCGACATGACTGTCGTAGGGAATAGAGGGAATGGTTTCAAAGTGGGCACACCATGGCCTCCACCATGTGCTTGCATGGGTAAGCATTAGGAAAATCTCACAACCATCTGCAGCAATGCATTTTGGCATTAATAAAAAATAACCAATGGGATGGGAATACGATAGGCCTTTTAACTCAGAATACTTTGCTGACTGATAAAGTGAGGTAATATTGATTTCGCATATTAATTGTTTGCATATGGGAAATAGATGCCGATAGACTGACTGGATGTTGGTTTTTAAAGCAGTGGCCTTCAGTCTATGAGGAAAAAGAATGGGATAAAGGACAAATGTAATGGGTAGCACTTTATGGACTCCTTAGTAGAAAGATGTAGCCCTTTTTGGAGTAAGAGGACCCACAGAAGCATGGGAGCTGGCTGCATTTAGAAGTTGCTGGGTCGTGTAGAGGCTGCAAACTGGGGCTGAATAGTCTATCTAGAAGTGATGGGCAAAGCGATATCTTCACAAGGCTTTGAACTGACCCGATACATACTGTACCTTCATGGTGACACCTAGGGGCCAATCTGATAACAACAGATACAGCCTTCAGCCTCGTGCCTGCGGCTGAACCACAGCCATGGTGAACAGCATTGGCCAACAGCACCACTCCCACTCATGTGATATTGCAATTGTAATTTTTTTTTTTAAGACAAAATATTTTTAAATGTGACAGTGGTCAAAGCCACTTAGGAGGGCTCCCCCATGTCCTGGAAAACCTAATTGTAGAGGTGGCTTTTCAAGCTGCTGCACAACACCTGGTAATTGATTGGCCAAGTTGGCCAAGGTGCCATACCATGAATCCGTGGACTGGGGTTTGAGTCCAACCCACGTTCAACTAGCTAGCTAAGATGTTTTTTTTTTCTAGAATTGTTTTATTTAATTATAAAGGTCAGCATATACACAAGTGCCAGGAAACAGACATGTAGATTTTATCTAAAAAAAACCCCAACAAAACAAAAAAAGCACATGCAAGACAAAGAAGTAAATATTTTCTCAGTTATTTCATGAATTCATATATATTCATATATTCAAAACAATTAAAATAGGGGAGAAAAATGATGTATGATAACCTTAATCAGTAGAGCTGTCGGACATACATATTGTATGAAAGGCACAGCCATAAGTTCAGAGTGTGAACCGAAATATAATTTTTTGAATTCATTTAGTCCTTGGATCGCTTGGAACGATTCCAGCAGGGAGCGATGAGATTACTTTCCCTCACGATTGTCCCACAGGGATAATCTTTTTCACATGCCATTTAAAGTCATATTCCCAAGCAGCAGACGTGATTAACTTATGCGTCTCACACAGAATGTAGCATCCCAGACATGCACAGCAGGATAGACCAACATTTCCCAGCTTTCCCCAACAATTTCCTCACAGACATTGAGACATATCATATAACATACATCCCTCTACTTTCTTCCCTCCCCCTATGTAATCCCAACCCAAGAAACAGGTGGACAGAGCAGACAACATGAACACAAAAGAACATAGGGGAATGGGCGACTGTCCCGAGTGCAGTGATAGCTGAGGGGACAAAACTTTTCTTAAAATGCACAGTTTTCCAGGCCAGGGCTCTGTATCTGCGGCCAGATGGGTAAAGGGTGAAGAGTAGATTCAGAGGGTGGCCAGTCGTGCGTGCAACTCCAGGTACAACTCAAGGTGATTCAGGTGGCTGAATCATTTGCATCAGTATAACGCTGAGAGTGGGAAGGTATATTATCTCTGTGTGAGATTTTAAGTATACTATATACTGTATATATACAGTAAGCAATAAGCCCCGAGAGGCCATGAGTTATGCTCATTTTACCACGGCTAAGGTGTGTCGTTAGACGCACTTAGCCATGGTAAAATGCGCATAACTCATGGACTCAAGGGGCTTATTGCTTTTCTAAAACTGTTACCACATTAACCCCTCATGATTTCATGAAAAGAAGACATAACAACGAGAAATGGAGCGAATTATTCATAGAAAACAATTCCTCCACCAAGAAATATAGTTCATCTATCTGAACTGTTGCCAAGCAACGCACAATCGCAACCACTATTCACTTTGCTATGTCGCAGCAATATGGAACAAAATGCGGTTTGAGCAATGGTTAATCATGGAACGCGATTCAACCAATCACAATCTAGGGTCTACCAGTTTTAGAAATATATATACTACTATAGCATATACTGTATACTATATAGCCTACTATTATAATCTACTGTAGTATAGTGAAGAAACTGGGAGGAGCTGCTCCAGAGCCTTCTTTACAATATGGTCCAAAGTGTGGCACATTGCGCATGGCATAACACATAATCGCATGGCATAGGTTTTGTAGCTGAACACTCAGTATCATGTTTGCTGCCTTGCTCTTTATATGCGTTTGGAGACAGGATTCATTCTCGATCTGTCCCCGTCAGCTTTTGCAGCATACACACACATATACAAACTCAGCAATGACACAGCGCCAACACCTTTGGGCACAGAGCAGTCCTACCACTAGAGTGCTATCATGGAGGGCTATGTGAAGTAATCAGTAAAATCAGTCCAAAGGGCAACAAATGAAAGGCTGGTTTGCTCACAGGGTGTACTGTATCTCTGTCAGCACAGGGTGTGTCAGAAGGTTGTCAGTTAGTCAGCGCACACAGGCTGCACTAACTATTCCATATAGCAGATGATAGTGTAATACTGTAAATGCGTACTGGTCCGATCCGGCTCAACTCTGGCCCTATTCTGGTTCTGTTCTGGCTGTGATCCACAACATTTGTGTGTGTGGCCCATCCCAACTCTACTGTAACCAGAATCCACATAGTCCAATATCTGTCCGAGGAATCACAGAAATTACTAGTGAAGAAATCAAGTGAGGGAGAGAGAAGGAGAGAGAAAGAGAGAGAAAGCAAAAAGAGAGAGAGAGTAGAAGAATGACAAATGAACAGATGGAGAAAGAGAAAGAGAGAGAGATAGTAGAGGAACTACATACACAGAAACAGAGAGAGTGGAGTAGCTGGTTCAGTGGAGGTGTTTTGGGGACATGTTGACGCGTGTCAGGCCTCTGCTCTGCCCTGCTGCGGGAGATGGGAGGGGCAGATGAGGGGAGGGGAGGGCAGATTGCTGCCTCAGCGGCAGGGAGGGAGTCCCTGCCCGCCACAGTGAGAGGAGCTAACAGACAGAGAAGCTAACCCAAGCAAGCTACAAAACAGCTCAGCTCAGCTCAGCCCCCCGATTCCTGCTTCCTGCTTGACGGTAACGTGTTCCCTCTACTCAGCTTTCCTCAGGCACACTCAGTGGCGTAGGGGTTCACCGTATCCCCCTCACTGTGGGGAGGGAGACTAGCTGTCCTGTAAAAGAAGGCCGCCTCTGATCGTGAGCTCTGACCAGGCTTCTGGGCCGGGCTAAAAATAACTCACTATTTTTACACGTTCCCTCGTGGAGCACTGCTGCCAGAAAACAAGTGAGAATTACAGAGGGAAGGGGGAGAGGAGGTAAAGAAGGAAAGCAGGAAAGACAGATAAAAAGTGTTTTTTTTTTCAACAGTGTGTCATCTTACTAATTATTTCTTCCAGGTGGACAACATGAAGAGTCCAGTTTTCTGGGCTGTGTTCCTGCACCTCTTCGTCTCAGGGCTTGCCGGCGTGGACGACCAGATGCCCTGTCTGCTGTCCAATCGGACCACAAGCTACAAGACCTTCCTGAAGCGTCACATTCTGGAGGGGGCTCCTAGGACTGACGATCAGAATGCCTGGGAAGACCTGCTGCGGAACAAGAAGTTCTGCTTCCGGCCCACGCAGTCCTTCCTGCCCGAGAGCGAGCGGCAGCGTGTGGAGGCCGTGTGCACTCCGGCTGGCGGGAAGACCTTCAAGGGGAACATGTGCATCAGCAAGGAGCCCTTCTCCTTCATCACGGTGCGCGTGGAACACGGAACCTGCGGCATCAAGAGGATCGACCGTGAGCGCAAGCACCTCATCTTGGCTTGCGAAAGGTTCCGCAATGTCTGTCAGCCTGTGCACTTCGAGGGGAACCCTCAGAGCCTCGTGCCAGACCAGAACAGACCCGACTGCGGCCTTGGCTCACCCCCGCGTGGGAGCGGTCACAGAGCAGCAGCTGGACTTGTAACCATGCTGAGTCTCCTGTTGGTGGCGCTAGAGGCTATTCTGTGATCTGACCTCAAGGACCATGGCTGTGTTATTTTTCATGTTTTTTAAATTTTGTTGTTTTGGCTTGTAGGCATACAGCATTGTTGACAAACAATGAAGAAATATAACTATTTTAAAATGCTGAAATAATGTTGTACATTATCCCTAATCTATGTGGATTTGTTTTGTTATTTTTGAGTTATGTTGACTGACAACGTAATAACTTTTATACCACGGCTTGATAGAATTTCCTATTGTGATGCGTTATTTGGAACGTGCATTATTTTTCCTATATGCACGGCTGTGAAGTAGTTCCACTTTTTTTGGCCGTACTTGCATATCCATTCGCCCAAATCGTGATGAACTTTAAATGAACTGTATGATGAATGCAGCATTACAGTTTAGTGGCCTGACCAATGTTTGCAGCACAGCAAAACTGTAACTTGTTATGAAAACTATGAAAACGTGTACTATGTTAGCAAAACAACGTAGCGCAGACGTAGCAAGGGTGCGAGCCGTGGTATAAGTGGGATAATTAACTCCACGCCTTGCATATATAGAAAAACAATGCACTCCGCTGCGCGTCGGGAGCCTTATTACCACTTCGAACGTGCATTAGTTTTCTATATACAGTATGCACGCCGTGTCCCTTACGTCATTTCGTTTTGGCTCGCCATTTAAGCAAAAAGAATAGAAAGGCGACCGAGAGAACCTTCATTCACCCCATTTACCAATAAACTTAACTATGTAGCTTAATGCCCATGCTGCCGTGTGCGTTCGTTCCAAACTGCACAGCTTACTTGAGATTTAGGATCATTCACTCACTTGTAGTTTAGATCACTCACTTGAGATTTAGGCTGGTGTTAGCCAGGCTATATGTAGCTGGTAAATTAACCTATAATTGTTGCCTGTTTGACTTTCAGTATAGCATAAGAATTTTACCCATCCTGCAAAACAAATCATCCCACGACTGACACGATCAATTTTCAAATTTTCAAAGTCAAGTTAAACGGTTTATCCGGAGTGAATCAACCTATAGCATGTTGTCTGAGGCTGCTGAGTGCTGTCGATGGTATCACAACGGCATTGGTAGGTGTAACGTAGACCGAAATCGCAAATTGCCCGCTAACGCTAACAGGTAGGGCATGTCAAAAAGAAACGGACATGCCCTCATCAGTTAGCGTTGGCTGCCGTTTCACTATTCGGTCGACTGTGCATGAAAATCTGTTATTGCCTATTGATAGCACTAATGACCGTGAAACAACAGGGCTACGTGTTGATTTACTCCAGATAATTCCTTTAGGGGGTGATTGCATGAGGTTAACTGAAGCTAAGCTAAGTTTCCCAGAGCAGGAAAAATCACTTAGACACCACTGACTGCTGCAACTGTTTGTATGTTGGCTAAACCAGCATCAACACCAATCACTGGATTGAGTCTCTTTTATATAATTCCATAGGGTGGATTGTGATCGTATGGAGTTTTTTGATAAATACAAACTAATCTGAATTGGTCATTGGACTGGTCTTTGTCTTTGTTTTTTTTTCATCAGACTCACAACCTCAGGCTTTGAAAGCCAAGGAACAGAACCTGAAAGTGTCTGTTATTAAATATTCTCATGTGATAAATTGTCACAATAGTTTCTGTCTAACAGAAGTGCAGTCTGAACCCTTCATGTGCAACACATTGTGGCGGCGCATTGGAATGTATTTCACATGAGCTCACCAGCCTTTTTGAATGAGGCCCAATTTTACAATTTCTTGTGAAATGAAATGACTACTTTTTGAGAAGACTTCAAACTGACACTAGCACTTGATACCAATTAGCACACAATGAGACTTCAGGGAACAGCACTGAAACTCAAGGATGGTAGATTCAAGCAGGTACAGCGTGTGATATCAACTAGTATAAAGCAGCATGAATGCAATGCTGTGAAATGACCAGAAGGTGGCAACATTATTCTAATTATTTACTGCATCCTATCACTTGAGACACTGCCAACTTGCCAAAGAGTTTTTGTGAGTCACATTACTGAAGTGAAATTCTCACCATCTATTTCCTTCGTAGGCCTTTCAGACGCCCTCTATTGCATTTTCACCTTGCATTCACCCCTCTCTGCTCCATGATCCTTGTATGTTTCTATTGTACTGCGGGGTACAGGAATGCGTACCCTTTCTTCCAAGGAATTCCATGTCTAAGCCTCTTTCTCCGCACACTACACACACTCTCACAGACCAATCAAAGTGTGTGCGGGCGCCAGCCTTACTGACCTGGCTGCTTGACGCACCTGCAGGGAGATGCATCATGGCAACACGTGGCCTGTGATCTGACTGCAAGACAATATTGCCAGTGTGTCAAGTAGATAGATAGACAGACAGATACATAGATACTGTATATACATACATATATACAAAGATAGATAGATACACAGACAGACAGATAAGTACATTAGATACAGTAGACAGTATATAGATACAGTTGATAGATAGATAGATAGATAGATAGACAGATAGATAGACACATACATAGACAGATAAAAAGATAGCTAGATAGATATATACATACATACATACATACCTAGATAGAAAGATAGACAGACAGATAGATATACCAAGATGCAGTAGATAGATAGCCTA
>JASCQY010138041.1:0-12508 GCA_030264315.1 Sardinella tawilis | reverse complement strand
GACAGGCCAGCCAGTTCCCTCAGGAGAGCAAGAGCGGCATCCTTGTCCTGAATGGGGCTCTTGTCCACACTGGCATGTGGGTACAGGGTCTGCTCATTGGCCAGAACTAGAAATTAAACAGACAAATGTGTTAAGTCCATACATTGTGTTTTGGGAGAGAAATTTACTTGATAATCACTAATATGTGTCTTTTCCCTCTATACATAAGGGCTAAGTCAAGATAAATTTCTCACTGGGGTCAAAGACTCTGTCATTGTACTCGGTCACAGCCAGGAGGGTTGCCTTCTGTTTGCTGATGTTGGTAACTCCATGTTTTCCCCTGAGGAAGTGATAATAGTTAGCTCAAAGACTAGAAATGAGAAGAACTGTGAGGAGAACTGACTGACACATCTTTTCATGGCCAGCACTCAAACATACTTGTGGGAGAAAGGAACCAGGATGTGGCTCTCAGTACATTCTCCAGAGACTGGGTGGTGCCCTGCGTTGTCAAACTTGTAGTTGCAAGTCTGGGTGCTCCTGATCAGCTGGGCAAGAGGGTAGTGCTGTAAGAGAGGTGAGAAAATGTAGACACAGAGTCATTGGTGTGTTTCACAGAGCTGTGTACACTAAAGTCTTTAACTGTAATGGACTGAAGCTCACATTCAGAAACAGTATGTATTGTAGCAGACAATGGTAGTTAGCATTAGGAAGGAGATAATCCACACACATACCTGGTTGTTAGCTCCACTATCTAATGTATTTTACGTAATAGAGCGTTATGTGTTTTGTTCTGTTGCAGCAACGCGTAATGATAAATGGGCGAGTAAGATATGTCATTGTTATATTTTATTACACAAGTTTTGGTATGTTCCCATGTCCTGTGTTCCCATGCAAAAGTTTTGTTCAATCATCTATTCATATGCAGTTTACAATGAATTCATATAAAATTTGCCTTTGATGTCTTACCATGCCAGTGATGAGGGCCAGGGGGCTGACATGGTCGCTGACTGGCCTGAAGTGGTCACACCTGGACAGGTCACGGGTGAGGGTGACGTCTGTGGCAATGTCCTCTCTGGCATTCACAGTGTAGTCAGTCTTGCACAATCCGTAGATGGTGGGCTGGATGAAGACAGAAAACTTGGTGTCTTTTTATCCTGTATCCATTTGAGCTATTTTGTTTATTAATTGGTTGGGTCATCTCGTTTATTATTCTTATACTGTATATCACAGCAGAAATAAACTGGTCTTTTGCCAAAGCTTGTTTTGACTACTTACCATCCTCTTGTTCCTCTCCTCCTCCATAACTGGCACGGCAAAGCCAGAGATGATTCCCCTCTTGATATTGAGGATGTTGATGGGCTCATCGTCTTCAGGGAACAGCTTGATGTCATTGTCCCCTTCAACGGTGACCTTCAGGGCGTTCCTGAGTGGAAGAGTAATTAGTAATTATCAGTTATCAGCCGATACATACTTATATTATAATGGTGGGTTAATACAGAGTGAAATCTGCATGTAGGAAAATGTACTATATATAGTGCTATCATGTTTTTAACTTTTTGTATTGTAATTTAACTTTAATATTGTAATGCTTACTTCTCCATGGCAGCCCTGAAGGCATCAGCAGTGGCTGCAGGGACGAAGACTGGGTTGCCAGCTTCATCGAAGTCAGTGACCTCGCTGAGCGTGCACTCAGTGGTACGCACAATGTAGTGGCAGGGGCCGGGAACCTCAATCTCAACCTGTGGACCAAAGAATAAGGATGGTGAATATTCTTCTTCTTCTAAATCAATTCTGATCATCTTAACTGTGTAAATGCTGTACTATGTTTATGTAATCTCTCTTGGATAACAAAAGAATAGTAATATGGTAATACTGTATGTATCCAAAAGTTCTCTAGAAAGCAAAAGAATGTGAGGAAGCAAAATTATTGACATGATGTTAAAACTGCCTAGGCACTGTGCTGTTAAGATTATCCTCCAAAGTTAGAAAAAGAAAACACTAGCATCGGGCTATAAGATATGGCTGCTCGATTAGGCCATACTACGAGGCAATAGAGCTGCATCCAATGCTAAACTTTTCCATGAGAAATAGTCTACATATAACAGCTTTAAGCCTACATGAGAATAATAATAAAGATGATTGAGTGATATTCCATACCTTGCAGCTTCCCTTGGGACCGTTGACTGCTCCATTGAGGAAGTTCAGGGACTCGGCTTCATACAGAAACTCATACTTGTGGAAGGGCTTGTACCTCTTGGCCACTAGGGGGGGATATTAGAGAGTAGTGTAACCATTTAGTCATTCAAATCCTTAGTAAAACTGTAGTGTCCCATTATTATTTTTCATTTTCTTGACTGTTTCTTTTTGTGAATGATTCTTACTTTTACAATATCTTATGCAGCAGTAATGTCACATTGACTGTTTTGACATTGAGTTCTTTACAAAGGGCCAGCATATGCTCTGAGCATCTTAATATTAATTTGCAGTGTTCTGAACTTTTGTGAGATGCCATCTGGCACAAAGTATCATATGAAGGGGCACGGCAGTACTACTGTAGCACAGTATTGCATCTTTCCCAATCAAGGGTCGTGAAAATGTAAGATCTGGTTCCACATCTATAAACAATACAATATAGCCTACTGATGAATAAGAGGTTTAGTAAGACTTACTCAGGTACGATGCTCCATCATCCGCATCTAAAGAGCCAAAGAATATAAGTAAACACATTAGTAATTAGAACCATTACTGGATATCTTTCATGTGGGGTTTAGGTTTATTTGATGTTATTGTACATTGTGTTTTATCTAATATTTCATGAATGTACAGTAAACTGAAAGACAAATATTTATATTGTATGTTTACTATTTGATGTTGTACAGTATATTTATTGGATTTACAAGTCTTAAATAGCCTTCTTTAAACTGCAATTCTATGTTTAACCTTGACACATTCTAGAAAACGTCCTCTAATACAAGCTATCAAATCAAATTATCCAAAGCAACATTTACATTATGCACAAAAACTTTTGTCGGCAGTTTGTGTGTGGAAAAAATGAGGCCTAAAACTATAGTCTTAAACTATAATCTGCAGTGCCTTAGGTCAGGCCGGCATAGAGGTGAGCGACTTACGGGCCAGTGCTAGAGCACCGAGGAGCAGAGCGAGGCAGAGCTTTGTGTCCCCCATGATGGGTTCGCTGAAGCTCTCTCCAATGGGTGGACGAGTACTCAGCCGAGACTGATTCACCTCCTCTAGACCTGCTCTTTTATACCTCCAAGAGCAACTACTGGATGGGGGGAGGTTGCGAAAAGTTCTAAAGTCCACACTTCTTGCCCTGGTAGCAGGACAAAGGCAACTGGTTTCATAAAAAAATGGGTCTATACAACATTTGCAGTGTCTGCTTTTCATTTGACTTCATACACTTATTTTAAATATCAATTGTATCCTCTGAAACAACAATCCATTTAACAATGAGAACAAATATTGACAGCAATATGCACATGAATAAGTATAGCAACTGTTAATATATAGCATGAGATCTGAGTTTTTTCTTATGTATTGACCTTATTATTGCACATGTGTCTTATTGAAAAGATTAGTTTGCAAAACAAATTTCATAACTCGTTACTCCGCTCATGGGCCAGATTAAATCACCAGTATAGAAGGAGAATAATGGCCAAACACGCCACGTTTGTCAGGACTCAGGCACACATCTACAGCACCTTTTCTTCTTCTTCTTCTTTGCTAATTAAATACATTAGGATTGAAAACAATAGAATATCCTTGTATACGAGTGGTACTTCCTCCTCCTCAACAAAAAAGTGATTGTAATAATTCTAATATTAAACTGGTGAATAATGCTTATTAACTACTGATAATGACTGAGCATGTCAGGACTCTCAAGCACAGATTAATTAGTTATGTATCTAATTAACAATTATTTTTCATTTGTTAATTAGATACATAACCTTGCTGTGTACAAGTGGGGTTTCTTCTTCCAACAAACTGTAGTCACTCATTACATAATGAATTTTAACTATATAATACAGTATTAATCTCTTATCATGCATGCAAAAATGCTATTACTTGGCAGTTAGAAAGGTGTAAAATATAAAACCCTCCACCAAAATACATGTAAAGATCTTTCCATTATCTTCTATGCATCACTAAAGGAGTCTAGTAGTGACCTATGAGACATGTTACTTACAGGCCATGGGTTTCATCTCTCAGAAAAAGTCATCTTCACTGTAGCATCTTCAGTGATTCAGTTAGTATGTGTCATATGAAACATCTGGTACTGTAGATATGATTTTCTAGCCTGTCCTTGTGCTGGCATACTGACATTGATAAGATTTTTTTTTATATGGTTGTCAACAAATATTGGTTGGCACCAAAGACAGGGCACTTGCCAAGTCATCTTTGCCAACTTCTGAAATGGGTCAGACAATGAACCCACTGGCATGGAGACTTCAATGCCACTGCAATAGACACACTGTGCATTACATAACCAATATTACTAATTACTGAGTAATTACTAACTAACAAACTAAAATTGTGTAGGCCTAGTGTATTTTTCTGCATGCCAGAGCTTGTAACATAATACAGTTTATTAAGGAAATACATTTCAAAATTGCTAATGCTATCATTTTTTGCACTTAACAGTAAAACCACAATGGCAGTTTCTGTTTTTCTTGAATTGTTTAGTTAAATAATATCTGTGACAAAGCTAACTGAATTACAACATCTTGGGGTGGGGGGCAAACAGTGCCTTTTCCATGTGTGCTTGTGCTATAGAATGTGCATGTGTGTGCAGGACTTTGCTTAGCAGATTGTGTGTGCAGGACTTTGCTAAGCCTGTGATCATGCTTTGGCTGGGCCTGCCCGTCCTGGGCCAAGGTGCAGCTGTTGGATCAATGTGTGATTGCAAACAGCGGTCATTGATCTTTGATTCACTGCAACGCCCCGGCAGCTTTGCTTAGTGTCTGGTGAAGGCAGAGACCCCACAATATCTAGCATTATAGGCTACTACAACTTATCCCAGTGAACAGCTGCACACACACACACACACACACACACACACACACACACACTCACGACACACACACGCACACGCACACGCACACACACACACCACTTCCACCACCACCACACTCTTTCCCTGCGCTGCCCTCTTCCACATCAAAGGATGTAATTTTTCTTTTTGTTTGTTCATAAGCAATGATGAAAGGTAGGCCTACAGCATCACTTCCTCTCTGACTACATTGCTTGTGAAATGCCCTCACAACCCTCCTCCGCTCTGCTGTACTGTACTCCATTACGCTGAATAATACGGTGGTCCAGGCCTCTATTATTAGTCTTATCAGGGGTCCTGATGGGAAGGGTGACCAACTGTCTGCTCTGAGCCAGAAGGAAATGAAAAAGTCAGCATGCCATTTTTTAAAGTACTTTCAATTTATATCTTAATATAAGGGGAAAAAATGGTGACGTTGCATTGTTAGATAATAAGTCAAATAGTCCTTCATTGTTTATTGTGCAACATTATCATAGGCTTGGCTTCCTTACACTTTCAAACAAGTAAAACAAAACACAGTCCAAAAAAGCTAAAGCTTTTATTCTTTTTTATTTTTTTTATTTTTGTTAAATTGGTCTGACTTTGAATTGCAGTACTGGATTATGATATCTCACTGTATATACTGTAGAGCACTCAGTGAATGTATAGGCCTGCTTGTATGATACATTTATTAAAAAAAACGTTAATTCAACAGAGGAATATTCATTCATGCAGACATGCAAACATACTGTATGTCATCTCACCATTGATAATGTTTCAAGTATTTTGTGGGAAAAGAGCATTTTGCTAAAATGCTATCCTATAAGCATTTGTGGAATCTGTGTGTCAATTATGATTATATAACCCTATCCTTAAAGAAAGTGTATCACACTCCTTATCAGTGTAGGACAGCCTTTGATACAACTTGATGATGTAACCCTGATCTCCATCCACAGTCAACCTAGTTTTACAAAGTTATTACAAAGGATCAACAAAATTAGTCATAAGATAACATAGTATTGCTCTAATTTGATATCCATGATGGCCAAAACCCTTCACAAAGTTTTGTATGTTTAGCCTACATAATGTTCTGGAAATAATGTCAACTTTCTGTAACTGTATCACTACAATAACATACAGTAATCTACAGTATAATTATGTAATATTTAAACTGCCCTCCCTGAGTATAAATGTGTATTGAACACAGCATAACTCTGTTCTCATTGGATTTGTGGTTATGTAGATACAGTAAGTGTGAACATTCAGTATATTACAAAGTAAATTAGGAGCAGAAATAAGCAAATAATAATTTTAAAACATACATTATACTGTACTGTTAGCTCTGTCGCACATAGGCTATTTCATGCTCCTTTCCCTGACATTTTATGTCCAGTTGCTCTTACTGTAAAAGTCATAATGAAACGCAAACCAGTGATTAATGAAATACAATGATAAAATGATAAACAAAATAAAACACCAGGACTAAATAGGAGACTTTTGGAGGATAGATGTTTGGTTATATAATGCATGCCATTGGTTTCTTATGATGCAACAAATATCAATGATTTCCCTTTACTGCTGAGAATATACATCAGATACCCAGTCCTGTGTTTGCTTTGCTACTGCAAACATCTGCAGAGAACACCCAGCTCCAAAGCTGTTAACATTCTGCACACTGTGCACCTTCCCCTGCTTGTCCCAATCCTGCACCTCAAGTGACTGTGTCTGGATTCTGTCCAGACAGCTTGGCATTTGAGCCTTCAGTACTCATATATACAGACACATAATATACAGTGCAGTACAATACTGTATATCACATTGTCATTGGATTGTAAGAGGGAGAGGGAGATGGGGTGGATTCGGGAAATTACCCCAGGTTGGACCCGAGGCAGGGTCCCTGTTAGCACTATTTTATGGCACCGGTGCTTTGGGTGTGGCCCTGAGCCCACTGTGCTTCTTTTTATGTTCATACATTGCCTTAATTATTTGAACTGACAACAAACTTCATTGTCAGCTAGCAAACTATGTATTTACCTTTGCTGTATCCATTTACTCATTCTTTTGGCCACAAGTTTTTTATTCACTTGTGTTACATGCAATTCCATCATTTACCAAAGCCACCATCAATTTCAAAATTAACCTCATCCCCTCTGAACAGTTGGAATTGTGTGTTCATTGATCAGTTCCAGACTAGTATCTCTGTGATAACTAGCAGGCCCATGTCCGGTATAATTTGCTTCAACTTGCACGGTGCAGCTCTGCACACACCCATCACAGCACCTAGCCTGGGAGTGCCCATGCTGCCTTGCGCACTCGTTTCGAACTGCACGGCAGCCTGGAGACCATGGCCGAAATTTTCACATGGATTTGGGAACTAATTGGGGCTAAATCTCACTTGAGATTCTGAGTTTCCGAGTTGAAGTCACTTGCACATCTCTGAAAGGTCGCGGTAGGAGAGGTTTCTAAAGTGTCGGTGTCAGTGGCATTTCTAAGAGCTCGTTCATAGTCTGTGCAACAAGCTACATGGATACAGCAGGATACACAATGCAAGGTTCAAGCATGTACTGTATCAACAAGCCCTCTTCTCTCATAATCTACACAAGCTACACCACAAAGTAACTTTACCTAAAGTAGCTAAATCGTGTCTTGTTTTTTATTTTTTTTTTAATAATTTTTTGGGGCTTTTTGATTTGATTTGATTATCACAGGCTTTTATTGGGGGAAATGTGAAGTCCATGCAATGTACTTCACTGACATACAAGACTGCACTTGCACATGATAAATTACTGGGAGTTCAGAAGTTCAGTCAGTGAAATCTATACATGCAGTCCTACAGTTCAGCTCCATATAGTATCAACAAGCCCTCTTCTCTCATAATCTACACAAGCTACACTACCATAAAGTAACTTTACCTAAAGTAGCTAAATGTCTTGTTTTTTATTTTTTTTTAAATAATTTTTGGGGCTTTTTGATTTGATTTGATTATCACAGGCTTTTATTGGGGGAAATGTGAAGTCCATGCAATGCAAGACTGCACTTGCCCATGATAAATTACTGGGAGTTCAGAAGTTCAGTCGGTGAAATCTATACATGCAGTCCTACAGTTCAGCTCCATATAGTCATAAATGCCTGTGCCAACTGGAGACGTTGTCTCACCTTTTCCATAGCCTTCATTTAGACTCATTGGTCTCTGTAGAGATAAGGAGACAGAACAGTGTTACTGTCCTAGCTCTGCACCCGAGACACTATCAAAGAAGGGTTATCAGGGTGATATGCAGATAAGGCATGCAAAGGAACAATGGCCAGTGGAGAACATCAAGCCCAACGGAGTGGATGTAAGGATGTTGCATGTGGTTTGATTAACGGTCAGACCATCAGGCTCCTGGTCTGTCTGCCTCTGACTTAATCTTTGATAATCTTTGACCCGGCTTTGATATAGGAAATAGGCTATAGCCTAGTTACTATGACTGACCATGATCTGAGAGGAAAGGAGAGTCCAATGTGGTTGTGGATTAGCCAATACTGTATGTAGAAATGCCATGCAAAGTGAATTCTTTATCACATCCTCAGTGGAACTAAAATGCCATGCATTTGTAATGTAAATGATTACAATGTATACAGTATGAACTTAGGCTATATAGAACCCAAATGGATGGGACAGACATAGCATTAACCCTTAGATGCATAAGCGGGGTCAAAAATGACCCCAGTGGATGTTTTTTTTTCAATATCTTTGCCATTGAAAATTTTTAGCATTCAATTTTCCATGTATTCCTCAAATAGGTTGTCTTTGACATTAGGCCATTTGGATTTCTATGTATTTTTTATATTTTTCAAGTAATTGCATTTTTTGCATACGCGGGGTCAAAAATGACCCCAATCATGTTTTATGGAATTTCAAAGGTTAATCCTAGGAACCTTTCATTTTTTTCAGCTGTGATTACCAATACAAGGCAATTAATACATGATTGGAATATTTTTGCAAAAATATAATATTTCTTAAAAAAATATACACCAAAGACAATACCACAATACCATAGGAAATGAATGGTCATTGGGGAACGCATGTTGCGCCTTAGAAGGGCAGTGATGTAAAATGCTTTGTACTCAACTAGAATGGAAAAAAAAGGATTTACAATAATTAAAAACAAGTTAATTGAGGAATTCACAGAGTCATGAATGAACAAAATAATTGCGAAGATATTGAAGGTACAGTATAAAATAATCCAGGTCGTTTGTCACCCATGTTATGCAGTAAAGGATATACAGTATATACTGTAAAGTGGTATAAACTTATGAATGATCATGCCAAACATTTTTTTTTTCTTTTGTTGACTAAAATATGATAGAAAACATAATTTTTAACAAAAAAATATTAAAATTAATTTTAGAATCCATGAATTCTTATTGGGGTCATTTTTGACCCCAGCCATGCAGATACGTTGATTTGGTAGGTCATGCATCTAAGGGTTAAAAAAGATTTAGAAAGTCATGCTTTGGCACTTTGGATAAAAGAAAACACAAAGCGCAACAACAGACAGACCTGTAATCATGAATTGATGTTTCACTTTGGCTTCAGACTTTTGTTTCTTTACCTCAATTTCACAAAAAGAGTTAAAATTTATTGTAAGAAGGAAAAGGCTCAAGAGGATATTTAAATACAACAAAAACACATCCCACAATTGTTTCCTTAAAACTGAGAAAATTATAAAACATTAAAAACAAATTATATAACATTTACAACACACACACACACACTCAATATGAGTCTGATTCAGTAGTATGTATGAGTAGGCTATAAAAGCTGGTTACTGACCAAGCTTTTTATAGCTTCAGAATATTGCAGTGAATATTGCCATGGCATGGTGCTCACCTCAGTCTTGCCGTAGGCCTAATGCTATTGAATCTTTATAATCATATAATCATGATTACTCTGGAGAATGACAGATAGCACTTTGATAGTGAGTACTAGCACATCCTAGAAAGAGGACTTTTACAAGGAGAGTTACAGTACTTGCATTATCCATGAGTGGCTGTTGGCCAATGCAAGCTGATAAGGTGTGTGTGTGTGTGTGTGTATCTGAGGTGCCATGTACTCAGATAATGGTCACTGTACAGGCCCGATCTAGTATGAGGCTGCAGCTGATGCGGATGTCTTCAAAGGGCATAGCACAGCACCCCCCCCCCCCCCCCAGCCGGGCCGCCGCTTCAGGCTCATCGCCATAGCAACACTATCAGCAAGAGCAGTTCATCATCATTCTGTGATGAGAGCAGAGCAGAGGGGCACGGAATGAGGGGGGAGGGGGGGTGGGGTGGTGAGAAAGTTCGATTCAAAATGCAAATATAGAACAATCTCTAGGGACATGTGGGGGACAGATGTTTGAATGATAGCGTAGACTTGAAGGTAGACTCTACTTAATTTAGCCATTCAAAAGCATTCTTCCATGCTCCTGATTGCTGAATGCCTAAAATTGTTAGCTGCCTGTAAGAGTTTGCATAATGTGTAAATATGGACTATTTGTTTATAATCACTTTTTGGGTTATCACTTGAGAGGTAAGGGCCAGAAGACTTGGACAAGACTGTAATTTACATAAGTGATTGTGAAGACATTACAGTATGAAATCCTCGAAACGAATGGACCTCATACTGTCCTTCAAACAGACAAAAGGATACAAATACTACCTAATAAGAGGATGTGTAGTAGAAAAAAGAATTTCCTATCCATTTCCCAAGCTCAGTGTATGATACTTTTCTTTTTGTCGCTGAAATTTCTATCAGATGTTTCAGGCAGTGACTCACACACTGTATCCAGCTGGATTCTTAATTAATTAGTAAAGGAGCTGTGAGCCCCTGTAACCCAGTGTTGACCACCCATTGAGAAATAAGACAACTGAAGCTCCCCCAACACCTTCCCTGCTCCACCATACTGAGACCCTTCATTCTGACATGGAAAAAAGTGTGAATAAGGAGAAGCTGCCTATAAGGCCTCCTGTCTGCCAACACTTGATGTGGTGTCAGGGAGAGGGAGAGTGTTGGAAGTTGCATAGCAACCTTCACAGTCAATATGTTTGTACACCATACACACACATTTCATTTGGTTTTCCTCTGTATTACTGCTGTACCATATTAGTTGGACACACACACACACAGAGAGAGAGAGAGAGAGAGAGAGAGAGAGAGAGACATACTGAGCCCATAGAGATGATCAGACATGAAATTACAAGAAATTATATATGATTTTTATTTAATTTTAACTTTTTTTATATTAAATTTCTTTTCTGTGATATTAAGGGTTATGTAATTGTTTCTGTGCTATTTGTTAGATATACACAATAATGTATAAAAAGCTGCTCATTCATATATAGTACTGTATACTCACACACACACACACATACTGTACACACAATCCAAAGCCTTGCAATGAGCTCATCTGTACTCTTACAAAGGTCAGATCCAACGTAAATGTGCTAGGTAAAGTCCACCTATATGTGAGTGTGTGTGTGTGTGTGTGTGTGTGTGTGTGTTTCTAGAAGGCTCTTGCTGATAGCACCGTTCTCGACCTCACAGAGGAGGAGATTAAAATGAGAAGAGAGTAGGCCTGATACATAGTGTGGATCAACTCTACCACTCACCCAGAAAGAACACGCAAACATGATATATTGTACCATGTACATTGTAAAAAAAAGAGAAAAAAACTATGGTTTATTCAGTAAGGTTAACAATCTAAATTGTTCTGAGCTTTCTTAGAAATGGATGCATCATAATTCATAGTGCACCCCAGTGATGTATTGTACTGTATAAACATACGTTTTGTGAATAAGCTCAACTTCAAATTTGCATAGATGTTTATGCAAAGCATTACAGTAATATGATGGATCCTATGTCTGCCAACCATACAGAGACCTGCAAGCTTATATGGGCCGATTGTAGACTACAGATTTATAAGGGTCACTAGTACAGGACTGGCCTTACATACATACACATTTACCCATTACATACATACATACATACATACATACATACATACATACATACATACACAATGCATGTTTGCTTGTACCATGTTTGCTTGTCTATCTCTCCCTCTCTCTCTCTCTGTGCGTGCGTGTGTGTGTGCGTGTGTGTGCATGTTTATCATCAGGTAATTTTCCACAGAACAGAGTGGACATGTGTTTGTGTTTGTCACCCTGACAGCCCTTCCTCTGGCTATCTGTGTGTCCACTGTAGAGAAGTAGCCTAAGCATATCATCAAACCTCACTATCTCTGAAAAACATTCTTTACCTTATCTGCCCCATTGGTGACCTACAGTAGACCCTTAACAGATGGGCTCCCCTTGCACTGAATCTACAGGCTTGTTTTTGGTTTGTTTAGTTGTGTGTGTGCATGTGTGAATGCCTGTATGCTTGTATAATGTGTGTGTGTGTGTGTGTGTGTGTGTGTGTGTGTGTGTGTGTGTGTGTGTGTGTGTGTGTGTGTGTGT
>JASCQY010137930.1:0-12519 GCA_030264315.1 Sardinella tawilis | reverse complement strand
GTGTGTGTGTGTGTGTGTGTGTGTGTGTGTGTGTGTGTGTGTGTGTGTGTGTGAGTGAGAGAGAGAGAGAGAGAGGGAGAGTGCAAGGCTTTGTGCTTCTTCACTGTAGAGTAGATACATGGGGACATCTCTGGTTATGCTTTTGTGTACGTGCTGCAGGAAAGCTTTTTTGTGTATGTGAACTCAAGTGTGTGTTATATGTGTCTTTGTGTGTGTGTGTGTGTGTGTGTTCTTGGCCCTCTCTGGCAGTCCTGTTGGTCTGACCCCTGCCGTAAGGCTTTATGTAAGAGGGCCAGCCCTGCATTCCATAGCCCTGAACCCCCCGCTCCACACTGTCTAGCCTCATTACTGTACGCCAGCACACTCACACACGCACACACACACACACACACACACTGGGGGGTTAGGAGAGGGGTTAGCGGGTGTAGGTGGGGGTGGGAGTTCTAGTGCTCCAGTGGATAACTCCCAGTTTAGCTTAAAAGTACTTGACTTGTTAGAAGAAGTCTAACAAGTTATTTATTTATTTATGTTTAAATAAAACATTTTGGAAGGGAAGAAAGGATATCTGACTCTAGTTTGAATAATAAAGAATCATTAAACATAAAAACAACAAAAAAGGAGTTGTGGGTGTCAAAGCTGTCAGGCTTCTTTAAAATCCCAACTCTTCGTTGCTTTAGGGGAGACTAGGCCCTGAAGTAATTGATAGCCGACAAATGTAAATCACTTTGGATAAAAGGTAAATGTGCAATACAATGATAGTTTTCACTCATATTTGGATCTGCCGTAAGCAGAGAAAATGACAAAATGCACGGCTTCAAGATGAAGAATGTCATGTATATCCATGACAGAAATACTCAAATGAACTATTTAGTAAACAGAATTACAATTCCATTTCTTTTAATGTCTGTCATCACTTTTGACGCTGTCATTAAACACAGGATGATGGAGATGAAGGACCCTCTGAGCATCTTTTCCCTGACTGTAAGCAAGCCAGATTCACAGGCGGTATAGCTACCGAACCATGCAAGGACTGTGGACAGAGTGACACTCCATTTCAGTGCACTGCTATTCAGTAACTCACAGAAAATATCCAGTGTGCTGTCTGAGAACAGTCGTTAATCATTCATTATCCAGAATTACCAATTGGAGGTCTCTCCTGTACAATGTGAAAAGCAAGGCTTTTGAATGTACAGTATGATTCATTGCAAGGTTATAACCCTCTGATTCATAATAGCCTTTATTTTAAGATTTAGATTGTGGTGTAATAAGTGATACAATAAAAGAAGTCGAGATCCACTCTTTTCTTGTTTGATGTCCAGAATGTTTGGTTGAATTCCGTCGAGAGAGTTCTTGTCTCCATGCAACATATTCCTCAGTCCATCATCTCTCCTCCTCCCCCAGGCCCTTCCCCATCCCTCCATCTCTTCATCCCTCCATCCCCCATCCCCACATCCCTACTGTGTTCAGTCATTCTCACTAATCAACGAGCCAGATGGTGTCATCCTCCCTCTTGTGACAGACCCCCAACACACACGGCTCCTAGCGATGGCACCCCCCCCCCCCCCCCCCCTGGCAACGCAGGACATCAACGTTCTCCCATTGTGTGTTTGTGAGTGTTGGTATGGATCGCATACAGTACACAATATGGAAGCTGTTGCCTGTCACTTCACATTTTCACATTCACACAATGAAACAATTAGAATTGATGGAAAATGTCAAATTAGTCTGGAATTTATAAATATAAATACATGTATGTTAAGGTAAAGTGCAATGAAAAGTGAAACGTGTTAATATATTTATTTTGGTGTCATGTTTTGTAATGTCTCAGATTTCGACTCATCAAAGTTGACTCATCATTCTAGGTCACTAAAGCGAATGACTATACATTACAACCTGAGCCCCTCATTCGAGTCATGAGGAGAAAGGTGACCTTGTGTGTGTGTGTGTGTGTGTGTGTGCGTGTGTCAGTGTGCGTGTGAGTGAGCGCTATACTGTCCATCAGCAGAGCGTGTGTGGGGGGGGGGATTTTCTTAGGAGTCATTTGTCTGGTTTGGCATTGTGCTGAAGGTGCACTTTCAGGCGGAACATGGCGCCATTTGATGACACCGTAAAAGATGAACAGAAACCTTCGTGTTCACTGGAGCTGTTCCATTATGGCGTCTGAGGTCTGGTGACAGGGGTTAATCTTTCACCCACATTTTATAGCGATGCACAGAGGAAAGCCGCATTTGATGACAATGCTGGAGAAAACACAGTGAGCCAAATGTGATGTGCACGGCACGTTGAACACTAAATTACACACACAACACACACACACTCACATATCCAGATATGCTATATTGTACATAAGTATATTTGCATGACAGCATTATATCCTAATGGCGCATTATATGCTGCTGAAAGCATTGTAATAGGACTGGGGGTCTTTTTAATGGATTATTTCCACAATGAGCGGAAAGGAGAGGAGGAAAAAAAGGTGAAAAAGAAAGACAGCGGACATAACCCTATTAATTCTATAATTCCACCCCCCTCTCTCTTAACAAAGTAGGATCACATGACAAGGCTATAGCGGGAGAAGGCGTGTCTGTCGGGGGGGATTACGCTGGAATGCTCGCTGATGGTCCCGTGGAACTTTAGTTCTGTTCTAAAGGAAACTTTCTCTTGAGAAGCTCTCTTGGTAATGCTAATACTCGCACACTACCAGTAGCAACTCCAGATCACTGATCACTGATGACATGGGAAGCGCATAGGCTAAGTGATGTCTCCAAACTCTACATATAAGTGATACATCAGGTGTCGTGTTGAGACAAAAATCCATCTCATGTTGACAAAAGAAGACACAGCTTTGTTGTTTTGTTTGGTATTTTTGGCCTTGCCATGTGACTAGCTGTGATAATTCTAAACTGATTTGGATACAAATGTTTGCAGAGTGTGTGTGACAAAGGAAGTGAAAGAGAGAGAGAGAGAGAGAGAGAGAGAGAGAGAGAGAGAGGGAGAGAGGGAGTATACTGTAAGGCACACAGAAAGGGTGTTCCAAAGGGGTTAATGTTCTACGCTTTTCTCACAGTATGCTTCAGTCTCCAATCAGTCAGACTTTGATCAGCATGCTGCTGGAGTCCAGTGAGGCTTGCCGAATGCCTCCACTGATAAATCAACTGCCAAGTTGACTCAAAGAACTGATCAATGTGACATAAGTTTGCACTCTCTTATATAACAGAGGTGACTGGGTTCATTGAAGAGGTTTGTAGTTAAAAGCATGAAACCTGCTCTCAGTGGAATGCACATTTTTTCAGTCATTGTAAAGAATTAAAAACAAAAATCTTTCCATGTCTATTGTTTACTGATCATATTGCAAGTACACAACATTATTTCCTAACATGGCTTTTATGTAGCCCGATGAATCAAAATCTTTCACATCGTGCAAATTCTGCTTCAACCAATTGCTACCGTATGGTTGTGACTTCTGTTATGCATTGGAGAACACCATTCAGACTTTACGTTATCGCTTGCAGCCCTCCGTCTGTTGGCTGACTGGTGCATCCAAGCTCAGAGACAGTGCGCACCGAAGCATACAGCTGGCTCCCTGACCACTAGTGGAGCTAAATGAGAAATTGAGCAGAAGCACTAGGTGGCACTTGCCTGGCTAGCTTTTATCAAGAAAGCAACTTTGATGTTATAGCCCATATTCAGTGGTGAATTTACAATTTACTCAATGTTAAATGTTTGTTTATTATAGGTCACATTAATCGAGCAATTAAAGGAGAAGTTTGGTGTGAATCAATCAATAGCCCTGTTGGATGCGGTCACCAAGTGCTGTCTGGAAAAAAAGAACAAGAAAATTCGATAAAGCATAGACCCAAATACTAAACCTGTAACTAAATGGGGCATAGTAACTTACTTTCAGTTTCATTTCGCTATGCCCCATTCAGATAACATCAGTTATCTGTCCGTTATTCGGTCTATGTTGCATCAAAATTTCTTGTTCTTTTTCCAACAGACAGCATTCAGTGACCTAAAACAACAGGGCTATTGATTGATTCACACCAAACTTCTCCTTTAAGGAACAAATGGACTACATTGCTAAGTTGTTGGTTTGCAGTGTGTTTACAGCATCATAGAAAAACAATCAAACTTTTTCAAACCATTTCAAAGGCCTTTGCTTCAATTATCCAGTAGCCAACATTTGCCTGAACCTCATGCCACAGTATTACAAAATGATATAAGTTTGGGGTTTTGTATCTGATTGAATCAGCCTCTCCTGTTCCCCAAGATTATGAAGTTACTAAATATAGTCCTAGACCTCATGGGTTTTTAAACATTACTTAAGATCAGTAGTTGAGCTAAATTACATGTCCAAGAGTCTGAGAAGTTCCCTGTGAACCTGAGGCGATGCAAAAACCATCTGCCAATTTTAATGGCATCGAGAGATTGAGCCCTGGAATGTCGGAAGTTGAGCACTCATACTCGAAGCTGGGTTACTCAACCTTAGCCTCAAACAACAATGTCCTGGGTGAACGTGGCCCTATTGTGGGGCAGTGGAGAGTGCTGGCTTGGCGTAATGCTGGGCACATTCCTGGCGTCTGGCTCCACAAAGGCGTAAATCAGGCAGGGCTGTGATGAATGGGATGAACCCAGAGTCTCTGGGGTTTGGAGAGGAGACCAGGGAGCATGGACGAGAAAAACAAATCAATAGAATGACCGATCACTTTTGCCAAGTACTCCGCACAGGTAAAATTTACTTAAGAAATGTATAAGCTGTCATATTGGGGTTGATGGGAATATAGAAAGCCGCTATGAACGTCCAGGCATAAAAAAAAACCCAAGCTTCTCTGTGATGCAATAATCTAATGGACTTGGGAAATTGCATTAGTTTCTTTATTGACTGGTTTGTTTTGTTTGTTTGTTTGTTTGTTTGTTTGATTTGTGATGACTGACAAGTGGTGTCCTAACAGTGAGTGTCCTGTGTCAGAGATAGCATTTCACTATGGCAATTTTCTTGCCTCTCTTGCTATCCAGAGACAGTGTCAGCCCAGCAGCCTAAAGCAGGACCAGCAAATGGGAGGAAAAGGAGGGATGGGGTGACATGTGGTAAGGGCCGGCCAAACCAGAGATATCCACAGACAAACTGGCTCTCTCTGCATTGGCGAAATGCAAGCTGCGTCTGGCAGACCTCCAGTCATGCCGGGCTGGTGCCAGATTGAGCTGCTTGCCTGCCCTGGGTCTTAGTGGGATGAAGCCGGTGTGCTCTCTGCTCTGGACCAGTGGAGGACAGTCCAGCAAGCTGTCAATCAAACTCACTGCACTCTCAGGGGGACTCCCCCCCCCAAAGCCACAGAGTGGCTCTCAGATCACACTGCAGTCCCAGTGGCCAAGGAGGGATATTTTTTGACCCCTGTCACAATTAGAGTGGGGTTTGGGTAGTGTTGCCACCTGTCCAGGTTTTACCTGGATTGTTCTTCTTTTTAATGGTCTGTCCAGGGGAAAAAAAAAAATTCCCTGGACTGTCTGTCCGGTTTTTCAATATGATGTGTAAAATTTATATAGTATCAAAATTATATTACTAATGAGAGCAAAATAATATTATGAATAATAATAATATTAGTAGTAGTAATAGACATTAACCACTTAAAGTAACTACTTAAAGCAAAACTAATATAACTCCAACACAAGGTTACATCCAATTTTGCTGCTGAAGGGCAGTTTTTGTCATGGGTCAGATGTGTGAAAGGTGGCGCTGCTCATAAGCAAAAGGGTTGATTGGGTTGCCGAAATGTCCAGGTTGTTTGTCAGACTTAGACCTAGGTTTGGCAGACCTAGGTTTGAGACATGCTGGGACAGCTAAGCTATAATCCACAACAGAGAAGTGGTTCCACTTAGGTTCTCTGTACAATAGAACCATACTTGGTTCTGCCAGAAGAGAGCAATGACACTGAGGCCTATACACTCAGGTTCATTTCACCTCCTTGCGACTGTGTGACTGGCAAAGTATTTAGACACATGACTCCAATGGGTGAATGTGGAAAACAATAATTGTACCAAATGCTACAACTTACTAATAGGATCCAGTAACTTCACCAAATGTGCACTGATAGACTCTTTGAGCCTGAATAATCACCTCATAATTCTACACTAATGTTTGCCTTATGCTAATCTAAAAGGGTTACTTACCCTGTAAGCCCAAGGTAATACACACTGGACCTAATGCTCATTGTTAAGGTGGTGAAATGCGATTTTGAGCCTCACACAGCCAACTGTACTATGGCCTACTTTTGAATCCTGCTAATCTCAGCTTTGTTGACTCAAAGGCTTTTTTTTAAAAATGGAACTTGGGTGTTGAGAGTTTTTCCAGTTTTCTGTTTCCGTTTGTCGCAACCCTTGACAAACAGCAACATTCTTTGGAAAAATCTAATATTAATACACTTTTGTCATGTTGTCTGTATGACTAGTTATCAAATAACTCTGATTCTCTGTTAATATATCATCAGTAACAATTCTGCTCTCAAGAATGTTTCCGTTTGTTTGTGGACATTATCATGCACTCAGGGAAAGAATCTGTGAGAATCAAGTCTGTTTGTCAACTTGATATTGATTATTTTGATACTGAACTGATTTGATATCCCAGGGGCTGACTGACTGTGGACACAAGTACAGGCACACTTCTATTGACCCTTTGTCTATAGATTTAGAATGGGGTGTTAAAAACTCCATATTGCCATTCACCCCAATACCTGGATCCATGTATTGTATTTGTAACATACAAATGTGCATCCGCCCCAGCTAAAGATGACAGCCAGCCCAGCGTTGAGTAGTGTTACCATGTTAGTATAGCTACTTATCTATCTGGGGAGTGTGTCTATGTTCCCCGGGTCTTATGTTCCCTTCTTTCCTATGTTCCCTAACCCTAGCCCTAACCCTAACCCTAACCAGAGTGGGGAACATAGGACCCGGAGAACATAGGACCCAGGGAACATAGGAATGACCCCTCTATCTGCCTGCTTTAAACACCTGACTGGTATCATGCCCTCAGCACAGCCCACTCATGGTGAATGTGCAGCTGTCATGAGTCCTATATCTCTCTGAGTCACTGACTCACACTGCCCTAAGAGAGATGACTGTTGACTGTTGAGACACAGCTTCTGTCAGGAAGCAAGGAGGAGGAGGAAACCCTGTTAAGGGCCTTCAGGAGGCCTGAGTCACTAGAGACAGAGAGAGAGTCAAAGGCCCCCTCAGGTCATGTGCACACAATCAGCAAACTCTGCATCAGGTGGGGTTTATGTAAACTAGCCAAATAGACACATGTGCATACATGTACATTTGTGGACACACACACACACACACACAAACATGAACACATTAACAGATTAAACACACAGTCCTGTGCCAACATGCCTTAACAAATCTGTGCCTGTATTTACACACACAAGGATACACACTTATGCAACCGTGTGCACAGTTATCATTGGTTGGTAGATAACACAGTAACTTTTATTATCTCGATAGATTCTGTTAACATAACAAATTGTTGGGTGAGAGTCAATCTGGTCAGGAGCCAGAAGATTCTACAGAGAGGTCAGTTTACATGAGGTCAGTGGGCTACATGAATATGCCTTACGCAAGTTTGAGATAACCTTGAATATCCTCTCAACATTGTGAAAACTTCAAGTCCAGCGGATATACTGTACAATATATTCTCCAAAAGACTGAACTGTGCCTGTGTGTCATTCCAATCAATTATTTTTAACATAGCCTATGACCGGCATACGTTATGCACATTTGCAAGAGCAGATACTGTACCGTAGGTTACCGGTACAGAAGAGGAGGAGAAAGATGCAGTGTGGGACATAGAATTATAAATGTATAAAGGTTTATGATTGACCGATCGCAAAGCACGCCCCCCTTGCTATTTCCGTCAAGCAAAGCCATAGGCATACCATTGTAAAGAGCTAGCAGCTTGACAGACTTCGTTGTTACCATGTTGCGTTGCTATGCGTATAATTGGTCAGTTGTCGTTCTTGGGTGGAGTTTGTGATCGGTCAATTCTATGGTGTGGGAGTTTTTGCTTGGGTCCCAGCTCTATCGCAAGATGGCAGATGTTCCTGAGCTCCTATACTAGCAGTGACTGAAAGAGCTCCATCCAGCTCTCAATAGCTTGGCAATCCAAGACACCGTCTCATGGTTTATGAGGTGCTGCGTCACTCTTGAGGTTGAATGCCTGTGTGAGTGGGAGACAATGGCAGGCAGAGGCACTGTGTGCATTGTCACTGCGAGACACAGGCTTGTAAACGCTGAGCCAAGTTCTGTCACCTCAGTGTCTGATGAGAACAAGCATTCGGCTGTAGCCACAAAGAGCTACATACTCCACAAGCTTGTGAACAAGCCCAGCCCCTTGCTTTGTGTGCAGTTTCAAAGGCTAGAAACAACAACAACAAGCCACTCTGGCCTTGGCGACCAACCGTGGCTTAACAGCAGCATCAAATGGACCAATAAGTGATCATTTTAACAAAACCACACAAGCAGGACAATCATTTTCTGTTTTCCCTCCTCTACCCAAGTGTTGAAGTGTTGAAACACTATCCTATCAAAACACAGGAATCAGACACGGTTTCCCCTGGGATCGCGTCACACTGTTGCGTGCGGTTTAACTTGCAAAAGCACAGTGGCTGCTTGTCAGCTTTTAAGGAAAGGGAGGACCTGTCATTGTGTCATATCTCCCTCCATTAGCCCACTTGCAGCTCTGTGCGATAATGACCACGTATTCCATATCGCCATGGCAATCGCACAAATGTCAGCGTGGCCCTGGTAGCGGTTGCCAGGAGGCTAATTTACGGCAGTGCAGCAGCCAGCGTGACACAGGCAGGCCATAAACAATTACATTGCACCTCAGAGACCCAACGACACCGGCACACAGTGGTGTTAAAACAAATCACAGGGATGCAGATTATGAGCTCGATCGTTCATTCTTTGGGTCGCATTTGTGATCATGAGTTGCACAAACAGATTAAATAGCCTATTGATTCGATTACTTCCATATTTCCATGTTAATCATGTTGATGTAATTTCTAAAACATGTGGGTCTGCGCTTATCCAATATCTCAACACTAGGGGCCTATTGTCTTTACATTGTAAACATTGCTGAAAAATAAATCGCAGTTTTCACCAGTTTCTGGTCTGCAGATGAATGTTGACGACATGCTGAAGCCCATCAGTCCACATCAGAGAGGTGCACACCTAGGGGCCCAGGGCGTGCACACATACAGGCCTAAGGTGTGCACACATATAGACCTAAGGTGTGCACACATACAGGTCTAAGGTGTGCACACATACAGACCTAAGGTGTGCACACATACAGGACCTAAGGTGTGCACACATACAGACCTAAGGTGTGCACACATATAGACCTAAGGTGTGCACACATACAGGTCTAAGGTGTGCACACATATAGACCTAAGGTGTGCACACATACAGACCTAAGGTGTGCACACATACAGGCCTAAGGTGTGCACACATACAGACCTAAGGTGTGCACACATACAGGCCTAAGGTGTGCACACATACAGGACCTAAGGTGTGCACACATACAGGCCTAAGGTGTGCACACATACAGGCCTAAGGTGTGCACACATACAGACCTAAGGTGTGCACACATACAGGAACAAGGCATTCACACATACAGGACAGGCTAAGGTGTGCACACATACAGGCCTACTGTAAGGCCTGCACCATGAAGGCCTATGTAAGCTACACTTGGTTTGGCTGTCTAGTACTGAAACATTTTGAAAGGCAATAAAGGGGAAATTGCAGTAGGGAAAAGAAAACATTCACAGAGGATATACTACACACCGTATATGGGTCATTTTATTGCTGCATTTCATAACTTACCATCTGCTCTCTCTCTCTCTCTCTCATGCTCAGCCTGCCTTTCCTTTCCTCTCCTCTCTGTGTCCTCTCTCACATTGAGAACACAGACTCAGACTCTGGCCTTGGCTCCAGGGACTTAGTGAAGGAACTGAACTGACAGAGTGAAAAAGGAAGAGGAGCACAGAAGGGTAAAAAGAGCATCAAACTGTGAAGCAGATCTCTAGCACCTGATGACAAACTCTCCCATGCATGCCCCCGTTTACATAATACACAGAGAGTGAAAGATGATTTTTAAAATTTGAATCTTCTCAGTGTAATAGGCTGTCTATTTTATCTAAAATAAAAAACCTCACTTCTCTAATTTACGCATTTAGAAGCCGCTTATATGATATCCAAAGCAACTTCCATTTGTCAGCTATAAATTAGCTCATGGCCAGTCTTTCCTAGAGCAACTTGGGGTGAAGTGCCTTGCTCAAGGGCACAGTGGTGGCAGCCAGGATTCCAAATGACAATTCCCAGGCTACTAGCATGCTAGCACAATTCCCAGGCTACTAACATGCTAGCACAATTCCCAGGCTACTAGCATGCTAGCACAATTTCCAGGCTACTACAGTAGCAGAGACGGTTGATATTCAGTATCTTTGCTACTAGTATGCCTTAACCTCTATGCCACCAACTTGTATATACTGTAGAGAGCTAATACCTGACAATCAGAATGTGTTACTTGAAATCAATCTGCGATTGACAGAAAATAAATGTAGTTTAATGAGATATAAGATAGACAGGAGACAACAGTATATTGTTTCTGATGTGGCATGTGAGATGATCCTCCTCGATCCGAATCATATGTGTAGCTACTGAGGCAAATAGCTGAAATAGTTAACGCCCTACAGGAGATAGGAGCCTTTGCTTCCCAGTGGCCATGTTACTATGTTACTTTGTCCATACAGCTGACAGATAAGCACAACATGAGACAGGAGATACAAGGAGAAAACAAACCAATGCTGAGCCCTGCCCTGCACCTGTGTGTGTGTGTGTGTGTGTGTGTGTGTGTGTGTGTGTGTGTGTGTGTGTGTGTGTGTGTGTGTGTGTGTATGTTATTCTTTTTGAGAGCCCTACTCTGTCCATTCTGGGCAAGGACATCTTCTCAGCTTACAGAAATAGCACGGCACTGAGGTTACTGCATTTGAAGATGCAGCAAAAACAAATAAACCACTTTCCATAAATATTATTCATAATCATAAAGGCATGCACACATCCACATTCTTGCTCTGAAACACACCCAAGGGGAGAAGACCCTACACACATTTCATGATACTGTAGGATAAAGGTTTTAGTTAACTGCGAGAGAATAATGGAATGTTAATAAACTTGTTGACTTGTTAATAAATTATGAATGATATATAATTTCAATAATTAATCCAATATTTTTTTCTGAATTCAGATTCTCAGATTATTATACCTAGTATTCTCATACCTATTGAATATTTAACACCTGCAAAGTATGCTTTTACAGTAAAGGCTTATACACTCCAGACACTCAGTGACAACAGAACCTCTCTGCAAGTGTGTGTGTGTGTGTGTGTGTGTTTGTGCATGTTTGTGTGTGCACATGCATGCAAATGTGTATGCGTGTGTGTGTGTGTATGTGTATGTGTGTGTGTGTGTGAGCTAGCAACAGTTGCCAGCTCATATGGACAGCGAGCCATGAAGTACAGTGAAGCTGAGATCTCAGTGCAGGGTGGGGAGGCTGTGGCCACTTTTGAAATCAGGCCGTGGGCAAAGGCCAGTGCAAAAAGAGATAGCAAATGTCAGCAAATATGTAGGGCCTTCCTATTTTGTGTGTGCGTGTATGTGTGTGTGTGTGTGTGTGCGCGTGCGTGCGTGTGTGTGTTCGTATGAGTGTGTGTGTGTGTGTGTGCGCGTGCGTGCGTGTGTGTGTTCGTATGAGTGTGTGTGTGTGTGTGTGTGTGTGTGTGCATGTGTGTGTGAGTGTATGCGTGCATGAGGGCACTTTGTCAAGAATCCCGTGAGCAGCACTGCTGTTTCCTTCCTTTACGCATGACAAGCATTGCAAATCCCATGTTGGGAAATGTTGACTATTACAACCTCTGTCTCACTTCTGCCTTCACTTGGACTGGTACACCCCTGTGCTGCTCTAACTTTGGCTGTCTGCTGCTCACGTGTTCAGAACTCTGTTGACGTGTTTGAACAAATATTCACTTGAAAATCATCTGATTGAAATGTATAAAAGAGGTTTGTAAATGCAATGGCATTTAGCCATTTTGAATGGTAAATTGACAGCATACATTTGTTATCCCATGAACTGCTCTGCCTTATGTGCATACAGTGTAAACACATTTTCTAGATTGTTGACAAGTTCTGCACATCCAAGCATGGGCATCTTTTTCTCCATCCTGCATGCTGAATATTTAAGAGAGAATTAAGACCTGATTCTGCCAAGGTTTTTATTACCTTCAACCGCCAAGGAGGTTAAAGCCCCACCAAAGATCTTTTGCCACTTCAAAATAACGTTTCCAAAATCGTTTTAATATCAAATATATGCCTCATCATGATTAATGACGCCTCTTTCAAAAGCATTGCTCCCCTCTATCGGCAAAAACAGCACTAAGTAACTTCAGGTTTCGGGTAGCGGACCTA
>JASCQY010137892.1:10000-12523 GCA_030264315.1 Sardinella tawilis | reverse complement strand
CACAGCCCGTAGCACACAGCCCGTAGCCCACAGCCCACAGCACACAGTCCAGCCTCCCTCTCACACAACAACAACAACAACAACCACTACAGCAGCCTGCTTGCTCCTTTTTTGATATAAATATTAACTTTTTTTTTATTATTGGAGCATACACAGTAATTGCATGTGCATATAATTTAATACTAACTGTACAGTTTTCCATGAACACAAACCACAAATCACAGTACCAGTATGACATACAGTACAGCAGCCTTACAGTAGCTCATGTGCAAAGAGATGATGCAGGCCATAATAACCACGACAGATAGCAGAGAATTACGACCCTAATTACGATCATACGATATCTTCTGCATTTTGTTAGCCTAAAAAATCAAGACGTCACTTAGCTGTAGCAAATCCCTTTGCTTAGCATGTCCTGTACTGTATGTCCAGCCATGCACCATAGGGTAATGAGTAGGTCTAGCCTACAGTGGGAATGACCAATCGCAACGCTCTATCTTTGCGAAGAGAGTCGTTGGGCAGGTTTAGCACGAGGATGCCCATGGACAGCAACGGTGCAAAGCAACTAAGTGGTCAAGGAAGAGCAGTCGTTCGTCGTCGACTTCAGGATTAGTTAGACTTGGAATTTTTTTTCTAGAAAGTTGAGCAGAAAAAGGCACTCAAGCTAATATTAGACATATGTGACTTACTACTACAGTACATGTGTGTGTTCTATGCTTGGCTACTGTGTATACTGTGTACATGCTGGACATATGGATTATAATTTAATCTCTACATGGACGAGGCCCAGGCATCCAGATATGCATTAGTCCTCCTATACTGTAGTATAGTGTACATGGGACTGAGGGGGGCTGCTGCATGATTGCATAATGCATGTGGATCAGGAGGCCAGGACCCCCCGTCTGTCTGGGGCAGGGCCCCAATTAGTCTGAGCAAACATCATTTGGGACATCTCTATGTGTGTGGCCTATTACACCCATGTGATGTCTATCAGACAACAGACACACACACTCACACACACTCTCACTCTCTCTCTCTCTCTCTCACACACACACAAACACACACAAAGGCATAAATAGTCCATACACACCAGTAGAAATCTACAAGATACTGGTCAGTCTCCTATGATTGTGTGTTACATATGGCCCTCGCAAGGGAAACACTCACATTAATGAATGCACACACACACACACACACACACAGACACAGACACAGACACACACACACAGACACACACACACACACACAAACCAACTCAAAGCCACTGTGAAGGTCTGGAGGAGCAGTGCGCCGCAAATCAATTTAACTGCCGTTTCAGGCCGAATGCCAGAGTCACCGCATCTATCAGAGGAATTTTTTTTATTTTATTTTTTTCTAATCAAGTCATCGAGCACCAGAGGGAGAGTTTACTGTAATGCTGTCAAAGCCAAGGGGGATTTCTCTCTGGAGGAGCAGGGAAAGAATGTTGAGAGATCTCAGCATTTCAACATCCCCAAAGCCACCAATCCACTAGCTTCAGCCACCATTCAGCACAGAGGCTGGCCTATTCAAAGATATCCAGCCCTATGTCCATGTGTATGTGTGTGTGTGCGCGCGAGCACGTATGCATGGGCACATACTTTATGTGTGTGTGTGTGACTGTGAGTCTCCGTGTGAGTGTGTAGTATACAGTATGTGTGTGTAAGTTTGCGTGTGTGTGCGCGTGTGTGTGTGTGTCCAGCCCTGTTCAGGTGTGTTTATTTTTACCTCTTTTCTTGTATTGCGTCTACTTGGCCATTGAGCACTATGGCAGCAGGTTAGCTCGACATTTCAGAGAATCGACTGGTTATACCACACCGCACCGCTGGAAAAGTCTAAGTAAATGCCTTAAGAACAGCATGTCCAGTCCAAGGCTCTCCCAATGGAGTAAAGGGCTAGACCACTCAAAGCTAGGCCTGCCAATCTGACCGCAGCACGGGTTACAAATCAGTCACACACACACACACACACACACACACACACACACACACACACACACACACACACACAAACATACAGTCAAACACATACACGATGGGACTCAACGTTAAAGAATTGAGAACAGTGAAGTCAACCCTGATTCTCAATTCTGAGGCTATTTCATTTAGCCTCCTTCCATCTCCCCTTGAGTTAATTAATTGAGCCATACCTTTCCCCTGTTCATCCAGTCCTTCTCTGAGTTTGGCTGTGCCACTTTTTAGCTCAAAGCTAGCATTTATCATTGAATCAGATTAGACCAGGCAAAATGCTAACGATCCAAACTGATTCAATGATACATGCTAATTTGGAGCTAAAACTGATATCGCCAGACTGGGAGAAGGACTGGATGAACAGGAGAAAGGTATGGCTAAATAAATTAATTCATGGGGAGATGGAAAATTAACATATTTTCACAAATGGCGGCGTGTTACTTTAAGTACAATAAATTGCAGGTATCCTTTCCTTTCCTATTGACCAGCTGGTGTAAATATGTAAACACCATGCATATTAAATCATACAGAATTC
>JASCQY010137892.1:0-5000 GCA_030264315.1 Sardinella tawilis | reverse complement strand
AGTCGAGTCCTGCTGAGAAAGATGCTCACTTCATAGTATAGCCTTTCTGCAGTCCTGAATCATCCTCTCTCTCTCTTTTCATTAAACCTCCTGCTTCTCTCTATCACTCTCTTTCTCTCTCTCTCTCTCTCTCTCTCTTTCTCTCTCTCTCTCTCTTATATATTATCCTTGGCTTCTTCTTTCTTGTTGGTTTGACTTCTATCTATCTTGTACTTCTGCTCCTGCTCTTCTTCTCTTGCTACTCTCTCTATCCCATTCTCTACTCCTCTCACTCTCTTTCCTTAGTTGCTCTTAGTCGCCTTCCTCTTCTCTCTCTTCCTCCACCTACTTTCCTCCACATTTTACACACGTTTCCTCGTTTCTTTTGTCACTCTGCTCTCTCTCTCTCTCTCTCTCTCTTCTCGCAGGTAGAAATGGTGATGACACCCTGGCTGCATCTCCCCTCCCATCTTGGCTGGCCCAGTAGCTGGAACTCTATTGATTCCTCCAGGCAGTGTTCCACCAAAATGTCAGGGGAGCCTGAAGCCATGCCATTCAAAAACTCGAGGGGGGGGGGGGGGCCCACAGACAGGCCGTGGCCGGGGCAGGCAGGAGCAGGTAGACGGTAGACGGTAGGCGGTGGCAAGAAATGGCCTCTGCTTTGCATTCTCAATCTAGCCCAGGCAATTTGGGAACGCGGGCTCTTCTGTATGCATTGGCTTGCTGTCTGCACACGGCACTCACCACTCCACACCCACAACATATGGCTGCCGGGAATAATGTGCAGACCACACACAAAAGGTGAGGACGGTGGATAAATTATGTGTGTGTGTGTGTTTTGCATACTGTGTAAACACACACATGCGCACACATACACACACACACACACACACACACACACTCACACACACATACACACAGATAGAAAGAGTTGTTCAACTACATTTTTCTGAAGCAAAAAGAGGCATGTGAATACTGTCAGAATACGCTTTTCAGACAGACAGATAGATAAACAGACAGACACTGACGCCGACACCCTCGTGCAAATGTAAGACCTACTGGCCTGCACCAAAGCATTTTTATGACAGGCTTTTGTTACATGACAATACAAGGTCAACATTCACCGACACACCCACACACACACATACACACACACATACACACACACACACACAAACTATCCTCATGAGGAAGTCCTCAGGCTAATCTCAGTAATGCCACCTCCCTCTCCTTGTGCAAAGTGCTTCTGCTCCATCAGTGCCATAAGACAGTCATTGCGGCTGACTTCTCCGATGTAAATGTCAGCGGAAACGAGCCTATCCATTGTTTGCGGTGGCTGTAAGGGCCATGCAGAATGAGAGCCAAGTCCCCCTCACGTCGCGTTACAAATGCTAACGACGGACAAAAAAACAAGAGGCTAAGACAAGATCGGGACAAATAAATCAGTAATAAAACAACTATGACACTATAATGATATCTCTAAGCACAGGAAAAGAATGAAATGTCTGAGGGCTTGCATTCTGCTCCACCCAAACATTTCAGTATTATTGTGAACCCAATTCGAAAACGCCCACGCCACGTCTGTCCCGCGAGTACAGTACACAAGTGAAACGAGAGCGACAACAGCAGCGTAAATGTTGACACTGAAGAGGTCAAACAGAGTGCTGGATGCAAACTGTTCACCCCTGACAATGGAAAATTCCCAGAATGCCATTTGTTCATTATCAGATTAGCGTTGACTCTCACATGATGGCCTCTTCCCATTATTCTATCACCGGGTGACATTTTAGTCAGTGTGTTTGCACAGCATTCAGCCTTCAACACGACTAAAAAAAAAAGACTTGACTCTTACATTGTTAAATTATTAGCTTATTACAACGTAATGGCATAACTGACTGTCTGAACTGTCAAAGCAGAGAGGGTAAAAGCGGTTAAAGTGTGTTATGGTAGGACTCTACTTTAGTTCTGAGTTTTGTTGTGGTTGCACAACGGCCTTTAGAATGTCACTCTGGGCTGCGAGTCTAGTGGAAAGGGAGCTGGAGATTCTCTGAGTATTCCACGCAATAGATTTCGAATGCAGACAATCTTACAGAGAGAGAAACAAAGGCCGACAATTAGATGTTTAATGTCCATACTGCAGAGACAGTTTTCCCCACGATGGCTTTGTGTCCCTTTTATTCGTCTTCCAAAGATTGTCGCAGTGTCCCTTTAATCATCTCCTGTAGCATCATTCTTTATTTCACTTCCTTTCCCCACACGCAGCTGTTCCAGCCAGCCATTCACACTGGCATTTGGTTCCTGCGCACTGACTCAGCAACTCCGCAGATCATAAAGGTCACATGATCAGTGATGTGGGGAACAGAGAGGCCAACTTTGGAGAGATCTGGCTGGCAGCCGGCTGGGAGGTGGTGCAGTTTGGCAGGAATGGGGCACCACCAGGAGTCTAATGCGGGACAGTTGGTCGTAAGTGTACTGTAAGAGCTGATGGGGGGGGGGGGGGGTAAATTACTTCCTGAAAGATTTCAAAACAAGTCTTGCTAGGCATTCAATTACAATTTGAATGTTTAACGGCTTAACTGCATGCTTGGCAGTATACAGTAGGAATTTGGCACAGTTACAAACAAAAGGGAGAGACCCGGAGATTAAATAAAACATGTCGAGAAATAAATAATGCCTGAAAAATAACCTTTGCAAAAACGTATCCTTGTAAATGTGCTGTCTGACTATAACTGCAAACCGATTAATGTGATCTACAGTTAACACAGGGACCCCACTTGACCTGTTGACAGGCACAGCAAAGGCCTTTGTGATGCCATGTTAATAAACACCCTCCACACATACACACACACACACACACACACACACACACACAGACACACATACTGATTTAATAGACAAATAAAGAGGATGTATGAGGGAGTCCTGTGCGAGTATCTTTTACGAGCGACTACTCTCCTGACGGGTGCATCTGCAGGGAGCGGGAGGACGGCCAAAAGCGGCTGTAATTGAACATGGCAGACTTTTACGGCCCGTGCATTATTCACACAGGGCCACAAATATCAGCCTGGGCTGAGATGGACACGGGGGAGACAGCAGCTACCGCGACTGCTGCTGCCGAACGCAGAGGGACTGAGGAGTGTGTGTGTGTGTTTGTGTGTTTGTGTGTGTGTGTATGTGTTGCAGCTTATACAGGTTTCCCATGGCAGAACCCACAAAATGCTTTTTGGCCTTAAAGGAGAAATTCGGTGTAAATAAATTCATAGCCCTGTTGTTCAAGATCACAGACTGCAGTCTGTGAGAAAAAGACAAAGTCTTCTGTGCCTCATTCAGGTAGCATTAACTTCCTGTTCACCACTCCAGTCTCTGTTCTATTAAGCTTTCTCTCTCTTTTTCACATTGACAACACTTTGTGACCTTCAACAACAGACCTATGAATTGATTCAAACCACAGTTTTCCTTTAAAGTCACACAAAGAACCTATTTCGCCCGTAACTGGTACAAGGTAAAAGTATTGTAGGACCCTAATTCACTATTATGGGAGGTCATGAACTCTATGTGGGTCATGGCATGTCAACCCAACTACAACTGAGAGCTTTTGCTTTCAGCATGTGAAGTGGAATAGTTTTTATAAGGACACCCAGCAGCTGCAGCTGACTCTCTGGTGATGAAATAATGTGATATTATATTGCAAAGCTGTTTTCTAAATGCTGTTGGGCTTGGATTGAGGTGGAAGCCTGATCAGTGAGATCAAAGGCCTACTGGAGATCAATCATCATGAGATCAATTGGTTCCAGTTTCAGCACCACGGACAGCGGGTTGGCACATTCATTCAATCCTTTAAACACAACACAGTTCTTTTGACTGGAATAGATTCAAACTGTCATCCTCATACTGACTTACAATAAGGCCAATGGTGTCTCTGACAGTGTCAATGAACACAAAACTGCCCGTTTTGGATCTGATGTTGTTGTCATGGCAAGAAGTAAAAACTTATGCAGTTACTTTAAACTTACTAGCTGACAGCTATCAGCTATCAGTTGAGAGTTGAGTAAAATAGGCATTCTTACATTCTGTGTTAGGCAAGCCTTCATTTGTGTGAGTTTGTGTATGCACACTGCGTGTGTCTGCCTATGCCTCTGTGTCTGCATGTGTGTGTGTGTGTGTGTGTGTGTGTGTGTGTGTGTGTGTGTGTATATGTGTGTGTGTGTGTGTGTGTGTGTGTGTGTGTGTGTCTGAGTGTGTGTCTGAGTGTGTGCGTAAGACAGAGAGAACGAGAGAGAGAAAAAGAGAGAGAGAGAAAGGAAGAAATACTGCAGCGAGGAGATGAAAGGGGGGTTATGGCCCATCTGTGGGTAAGGTGATGCTGTTGGACAGGGCCCAGTGAGCATGCTCCAGCTCCAGCATCAGCACCAGCTCCAGCTCCAGCATCAGCACCAGCGCCGCCATGAGAGGGGCAGCCAGAGACACCCGAGACAAGCCCAGAATACCAATGCAGCGGAGTCTGCTTCCTGCCTCTGTCTGATCTCCACCAGACACACACACACACACACACACACACACACACACACATGCATACACACACAGACATGTACACACACAGAGACATGCATGAAGAAGGACAGTTGTTAGCGCACGTGCGCGCACACACACACACACACACACACACACACACCTCTACGTCCTCATAACTCTTTACGACTCATCATGACAGACAAATGGAGAGATAGGGAGAGAGAGAGTGAGAGGGATAGAGAGATTGTAGAGAAAGGACAAGAGGGATAGAGAGATACGAGCGAGAGGTGGAGTTGATTGAGGGAGAGGGAGAGAATAAGAAAGAAAAACAAAATGACAGAAGGGAGACAGAAAGACAGGTGTGTGTGATGAATATGCTGACAAGGGATGGCACTGTGCTCCGTGTGTGTGTGTGTGTTTGTGTGTGTGTGTGTGTGTGTGTGTGTGTGTGTGTGTGTGTGTGTGTGTGTGTTTGTATGTATGTGTGTGTGTGTGTGTGTGTGTGTGTG
>JASCQY010137844.1:0-12527 GCA_030264315.1 Sardinella tawilis | reverse complement strand
AGTGTTTTCATGTTCAACTAGGGGTTGACTACAGATAAGCAATTTCCTGAAATTAGGTGGTGTATCCCTTTAAGGTGTAGCGCCACTGGCACTCATCTATCTGAAAGTTGTTGTGGTCAGTGCATTTAGTGGGTAATGAAGGTCATAAAAAATACCATGGCACTCTAATATCTTGATTAAATTCATAACATGACTCTATCGGCCACCTACGTGTTATGTCTCCCGTGCATCCTCCTGGTGGGTGTTACAAATTGGATGAAGATGAGTGTCTTATATTTTTATATTAATGTTATGTTGCTATTTGGAATGTCTGAAGGATTAATATTTTCTCACTCTTAAAAGGAGAATCTCAACCAGAAGAGACCTTTACTCACTGGCCAATTGGGGGATATTCCAGTTACTTAAACATGGGATGATGATGGTGCCTGCTCCAGAATGGTGGAAAAGAAGTTGAATCAAATTAATTCTGTTATCAATTATCAATTACCTGAATTTAAGATGAAAATATGGTATGAAATACAGTATGTAGGCCTACAGGTTAATACCTTTCTTGTAGCATATTCCTAAAACCATGGCAAGCAATAAACCCAGCACGACAAAGAAAGCATACATCCAAGGATTTCCGATCTGGAGGTCTTGAAATTTGGTGAGATTGCTTAATTAATTTAAAGATGAGGCAATATTGAATTTATTAGAATTTGTTAGAGTGCTGTTACTGACCAGCGTGAGTGTGTGGTACTATTCTGCTCTCTCTCCTGTCCTGATCAGAGATGCCCACAGAGCAGGAGACCCACCCAGACTCAGACGGAGACACCAGCAGCCAGGAGCTCACGCTCATCAGACTACTATCACCTGAGAGATGTACACATTAGGGAATAAAAAGAGTGAACTGTAACATTGGGATGTAATATAATGCATGCATTTTCAGGACACTGGTTGACATGCGTGAAGTAGTCACCCCATATGTTTAAATATGTATAAAATCATTTGGGTGCTCATTTGTACTTTGTTTGTACAGACAAAATAAATGTGCTGTGTGCTGTTATGTTAAGAGTCTTATCAAAGGTTTTAGCATAAGACTGATACTGAATTTCATAAGATACACGTTATTACCTCTGAAGACACTGCTGCTCTTTTCGGACAAAACTTCTCCTTTGTTATTTGTCCATATGACCGTGGGTTCAGGATACCAACCATCTGATTCACAGGTAACATTTTGCAGTCCACTTTCATTATCACTGAGTGACAGTAATATACTAGATCCCATTACTATGAGAGAAATACAAATTTAATAGAAATATGCATTCAAAATCGAAACAAAAACACTCAATGTTGAAATAGTGTGGCAGTCATTCAGTACTTGCCTTTCACAGTCAAATTGATATTGATATGTATATTCCAGTCTGGGGACTTAACTGAGCATATATATTGTCCATTGTCTTCCAGTCTGAGGTCATTCAGTTTCATGGACACATCACCTATGCATAGGTCCCCTATAAGAGATGCTCTGTTGTTGTAGTCTTCTGGTGAAGGGCAGTAATTCCCATGATGTTCATCAAAGATAAGTAGGCTGGTGTCATTGGGTCCAATCCAGCGCACTATATATGACTTCACACTCATGGTAGGTGACAGATGAACAGCTAGGGTAACTGAAGACCCGACCCAGCCAGAAAACAGTTTAGAACTCCCACCAGGAACCAAAATGGGTGTACTTTCCCCTAGAGAAACTATAGAAATCAGTAAGTTGTATGTTCAGAGTGATGGACTTTATTATCATTATGTGCAAATATAGTGTATTTGAACCTTGAGTTAACTGAAGTAGGAGGTACACAACCAATGGCCAGGTGATCTTCATACCTGTATATGCAGTCAAACACTAATTTGAGTCTGAGTCAGTTCAATATCTAAAAATGTCCCTTGTAAACTAGGTAGTTTTTCTTTGTAGATAAGTTATTTCTAATGTAAAATATTAACATAATATGACTAGAAAAGCACATTAGAAAAGAATATCTGTATTAGAGCTACCCACAAATACATAGTTCTACTGTAGCATGGAGTAGCAAGGTGCATGTTGATGTCATTCTATCCAAAAACATAACCACTGCCCTGTATATTTTTTATGGAAGTAATTACAAAACTTTTATTAATGTTGTATTTGAGGGAAAGACAGCTGGCCTGGCCCAATCAGATATCAGACTTTTTCATGACTACTGTACATGTAGTTACAATTTCGGAAGATGAAGCGCAGCCTAAAGAACATCAGTGCACAGCTGGAGGTGATATGAAAAAAAAAAAACTGAGAAAATGTAATTACTGGAGACAATGGCATAATTGCGACCTTGTGTTCCCGTACAGATGAACAGCTATAGCTACAGTATGGATTTCACTATATTCGGAATGTAGGGTATGAATTACCAGGAAGTGCCCGTGCCCGCCCCCTTAGTTCTGGCCATGGTACTCCTAGTTCCTCTCAAAATCCCAGTCAGGAGGGGTCCTCTCAATTAATACATAGGCTAATGCGTGAAACACACACAAGAGACACACCTTGCATGGTCACTCAACATGCTTTGACTTACGGTGGGCTGCAGGTTAAATTGCAAACTTTCTGTGGTCATGACTTCTCCGATGCATAATTATGCAACCTATAGATTATTAGCGCAGCGTAACCGGTGATATCAACACCGTTTGGAGATGCAAATAAAGTCCTGAGTGCACGCAAGTTTTAATTCATGTATGTCAGTTAAAAAAAAAAAAGCCTATACACAGCGAACGCCTGAACTCATCCAAAATATGTTGCCAGGTCATTTGTGGTGTACCTGATTTACCCACTGGCTTTAAGATTAGGTTTTGAAATCCAATTAAAGTGCGCAATCCCTACTTGCACCATTCGTCTTCCCTGAGAAAGGGCACTTTCCCTAAAAGTGCTTCCAAAAAGATAATCGCTACCTTGTCTTACTGTAAAGATGAACAGGTATGACTATGGTTTTCATTATTTTAGGAATGTAGGCTAGGCCTACTGTAGCCTATTTGATATAGATACCTGTACCTGGATGGTACCTGTAAGCAGCAAATTGTATCCACAACATGTAAATATAGTGAATTTCAAGTTTTTTTTTAGCAAACTGTTTGTCATGGCAAGTAGAAACAAGCACAGTCAATTAGCTCTAGTCGAATAGTTTCAGGTGACATGTACAGTAGATAGTATTTTTCAGATGAAAACTCCAACCGAGAGGAATTTGTGTGAATTTGGAACCTATGCACGCACAGCGATCGCATAGCGATTCAAAACGCATATGTGCAGTTTATCAGAAAAAGTGCAGCGGACAATTTTAACGTCTGAGGGAAGTGGTGTGGACAGCCCATGGCACATTGATGAGCTCAGCACAGTTAGTGGCCTGGGCACACTAAAAGGAGAACCATTGAAAATCATGCTGAAAGATGGCGACACCACAATGGGTTCCCATTCCCCTTCCACCTAGAGTTGGAAAGGAGCTAAAGAGAATGGAGTTGATGGGCATAATAACAAAAGTGACTGATCCACTGTAATAAAAAGAGAATGGAACAATAAGAATTTCCCTTGGACTTGAAAGGACTTAATGAAAATGTAAAACGCAAGAAGTTCATCCTGCCAACCTTGGACAATATATTGCCCAAGTTAGCGTAGAGTACGGTGTTCTGCAGTCTAGATGCCGAGACTGGAAGTCCCTCTATAGGGAAATACTGCATGCCTGACAACCTTAATCACACCTCTCTCTCTTTATATAGTATAGATACTGATAGAGGCTACCAATCGGCATTACATCAGCACCTCAGATTTTTCAACAAAAGATATCTGAGCTGCTGCATGGGTATGATGGGACAGTCGTGTACACGGATGACATAATAGTATTTGCGGAAAAACAGGAAAATTAGGAAATTCAACTACAGCGGGTTATGGAGATCATAGACTCAACAAGGACAAATGCAGGATAAGTCAACCAGAACTGAACTTCCTAGGACAAGTTGTGACCAAAGATGGGATAGCCCCTAACCAAGAGAGAGTCAAAGCCATAACAACAATGGAACCACCTCAGAATGTGAGAGTTGAGAGGGCTGCTTGGTATGGTGGACTACACTGGGCATTAGTTATTGGGAAACACTGGTGTATGCCCATATTTAAAAAAGAGGGGGAGATGTCACATAGAGTGAAAATGTTTAAGTTCACAAAACTACCTATACTGCGTATGTGCGATGCAAACCTAGGTTCTAGTTTACAGCATGAGAAGCTCCCTGTACGTTGTTGTGTGCAAGTTCAATAAAGACCAACACTTTAGTGATAACATGGCTTAAACATCACTTTGTCCAGTTATTGTCAGTATACTGTATACTCTACAGATAGTATGTTTCTAACATGCATGTTAGTAAGCAGATAGTACTATCAGGAATATGTAATGGAGTGGCAATGTGGTAGCAAAATTCCTTGATTATTATTTAGGCGCTGGAATGTAATAGCCATATGACAATTGAAAAAAGATATTTTTCCCCTTAATTACATATCTTCAAGTCAGGTAGTGCTATAGCCACTGATCTCATGAAAGCTGCTTGATCAAAAGTAGAAATTGAAGAAGAGAGATAGAAAATCATTGTGTTTACTTGTCCGACATTTCAGACAAAGCACACATAGCACATCAGTCTTATCTTGAAATGGTAATTATTCATTAAGTGAAGACTAAACATGAATCAAACTTGTTCAAATACCAAAAGCCCTACATCCTCTTGTCCCCCTTCCAAACCTTTTGTTAATAACCTATAAAGCCATGTTTGAAGATTTTGTTTTACTGTATGTTGGTGGCTGATGAACTACAGACTAAGGAAACGATTTACATGTATAGCAAAAGAAAAACAACATTATTACTGTATATAGACCTTGTTATTGTTAATGTAGTTTAGATACTTTTTTCTTACCTGCATAGGAGAATGAGTTCAAAGTCTGAAAGGACGTCAAAACATTCAGGTTCACTTCCCAAAATGTGGATTATGTTCTTCCAATAGGCTTGTGTTGTTAAGCAGAAGCCAGAGACCAAGGTTACAACCAGCACAACAATGGACAATAAAGGCCTAAAAAGAGAACTGTAGTATGATTTAACAGTAAATCATACATGTAATGAAACAAAATCAACATATTGCTTATTTATGCACACATTTCCCATACTCCACCATTTCAGTCTTATATCAATCTCATATATCAATCTGACGGGCACTCAGGTCAGATGATTGCACAGAGACATCAGTGGGCTAATTATCCCTAAACTTTGCACAGAGCATTAGTAGTTTTTTCTAAATGAGCTGCCTCTACATATTTTACTGGCCATGCATTTTCAAATTAATCAAATTAATGTACAGACTTTGAATGAGGAGAGTTGGTTGAGTGTTCTGCTTAAATTTAGGTTTCCTGGAGTGTACAAAGATAATCCTGTATGGAATGCTGTGTAGTATACACACAATTTCATAATTCTGAATATTTTTTGCCATATCTACCAGAACGCCAAAATAACATAGCCTACTATATGGAAGCATCTTGCTGTCTGTTTATAAGCAAACAAAACAAACTGCTAAGACTGAATTAGTTAAACGGCTCAATCAAACGGCTAAGGCACTCAATTAGTTTTTTTTGAGTAGCCTATACGTCTTGTTGACCAATCATACCGTGTAATCAGTCAAAACCAAGACAGACAGGTCAGGTGACTGGCTGCACCACAAGGCCAACAGCAGTTTCACGTATTAATAAGTTGCCAGTAGGCTACCTATGATTCGCTTTTATGTTACCTGTTTTTAAAGCTCATTTTATACCCTGGCATTTTTACTACTTTGTTTAATTCGTTATTATTGAATCTTATCAATATTGTTTGATTTGTATTTGCATTTTGTTAGATATTTTGCTTATACGTAGCACTCTTGAAGACCTTTTCTGGGTTCCAGTGAATCAGCACATGTGATTTCCTGCCTGTCTGTGGTCAGTCTGTGGTAGGCTATGTGGTGTAGATGTCAGGATTATGCAAGCATTAAGCAAGTTCCAGGAGTAAAATGCAGGTCATACAGAGTGAATATATTTGTGTTGTGAATTGTTTCATATTAGCTAATTAGATATGTTTTAAGTACAAATTCTGCATTATGCAAAATATTAGATTGTTTATTTTATGTATTTCTTGTAACGGTAACATACCGTTAAATGTACCAATAAATTGCTGTAATGACAAAATGTGTCATTCCTGCCTCCACTCCCATTTGTTCATTGAACATTAGTGAGCAATGAACTACATTGTGAATGAAGTCAATAAAGTAATGACAGTGTTGAAGTAATTTTTACATCCCCAATTGGACAGCCAGAATACAACCATTCTGAGACAGAACCATTTACAACCAGGTACAACTGTCCAATGGGGAATGCTGGTCTCTCAAGCGCTGTAAACCCCAACACGTTTGGTGAACATAATATTTAAGTGGAAACTCATTACCACCAAAATTCCAATGTTTCAACTTCTACATTTGAGTACAATTTCCCCAAAATAGTTTTTTGTTAATTGTCTTTTTACCTCAAAAGTTTTGAGTTTTCCTGCACTCCCATAATCCTTTGCAATACACTGAGAGTTTATCATGTTTTTACAGTACTCATTGCTTTGATATATGAACTAAGCATGTATACCTAAAGGTTGAGTTAAAACAACTATTACTCAGCTGAATCCTCACCATAGGTGAGTGACTGCTAATTCTGAATCAACACGAAACATTTGAGTTTAAGCAGCTTACATTGATTCACTGAGTAGCTGATATTATGTCCCGTAATGCTTTGCTGAGATAAATATTTGGAAAATATAATTCTACCCCCTGTTTGGTTGATTGATGATAGTGCATTATAGTATCTTTCATAGTATCATTTTGCAGTTGTGCCAAGTGATAATAGATGATCAAAGAAACTTCTAAAAAAGCAATTCTCTTCTTTACCCCTCTGTCTTGTTTATTAGTTGATTAATTGTTGACTAGATTTTACGATCTAGTGACATTGACTGGCACTTAAGTAACAGTTTGGACGTGACTGCCAAATTGTTATTGTAGCCTACTTTGTATAAGCATCCTTTGATGGTGTCAGTAAAAGTCCCTCGCTCTAGAAAAAAAAACATTGTAATGGTTTTGGTCCAGGACTTCACTAATATAAATTTGTTTAACCATCAACTAAAACATTTAGTAACTGACTATTACTCATGTCTAACAATCATTAGCTCAGATTTATTGAGTGTGAAGAACTCTTTTTTTTCAAAAACTTGAAATATTTAAAAAGTTTAAAACTTCAAGGAAAAAAAAATAGTGGTAATCAGTTTCCACAAATGTTTTGTGTTCATTGAGCTGGGGTTTACAGTGATGTTTGATGTGATGATTGTTTCAAGTTGTATATGCATCCAACTCAGTGGCTGTGGGTGGGTTTTTATAAAGAAGACTTCAAGTAATCATGCAAAACAAACAAACTGCATACACTACCTTTAATTAGGTGTTCTGTGTTGATGAAGAATTCAGGTAGTTTTTTCTTACTGATGAATTGGACATTGCTTTTGGGCTTAAAGGAAATTTGTGTATTACATTTTGTTTTATTTAAGGTGCATTTAGCATGGAATTAATTAGGAAACAAAAAGTAACTGTGCCAGGATCAGCCAAAATGCCCATTTTACATGTCTGTGCCTGCAAAGTCTCACATTCCAGCGAGTCACACAAATAAACTGAAATACCATGGACACAAAAAGGAAACCGTTTTCTGATGTACAGGGTGACAATGCTCCATAGAAAAGCATCAATCCCAGACCTACAAATAGAAAAAAAATAACATTTAAATGAAGCATGTCTTTTCTCCTTACTCTACGACAGTCTAACTGGTTTTGTGTCTTTCATTCCTGGACTGATCAAGGGGACAAATGAATTCTTGGACAGTAGTGTGAAAAGAAAAAGAAGTCTGCATACATCTGCATCATAAAATGACAGTCTGTGGGTCTCACAGTTCAGCAACACACCAAGCTTAAATGATCCCTCACGAGCATAAACCTTAGTCAGTGGTTCAGTGTTGGCATATAATGTGCTTCTCTCCTCACTGTCCTCGTCCCGTAGTAGACACCAGAATCCATTCTGTGGGGTTAGAGGTCCCCTGTGTGCTGCCTTCTCTGGGTCTCCACACACCCCCACACACCAGCTACCTGCCACAGTCACCTCCCAGTAGTGCACACCTGAACTGAAGCTCTCATGGGAGAGGACGTAGGGGAACTTCTCATCACTTTCTAGGTTGGGATCACGACACTTCACTGCTTTGTTGTTGTCACTCAGAGTCAGGAGATGTGAAGCAGTTCCAGTGTTCAGAGTGAGACTAACTGTGGAACCGGAAAGTCATAAGCATATATAAACAATACAGAGATTCTCACTTGAATGTTCTTACACAGGTTTTGAAGGATTTGGAAATGTTTCAAAAGATCCTACCTTTCTTTGTCATCATTGTTTCCCAATCTGTGTGTATAAACAGATCTTGGGTCATTTAAGGAGTATTATGCAAATTGGAGGATTTTAAAGTTACATATACAGTAAGGAGTTGTACATGTACAGATGTTGTACAGATTACCCACAGGGACTTTCAGGGTCCTTACAAGAGATATGAGAATCAAGCATACTTTGTATTGGACTAAAAAGTTCTACTTCAAAAGCAACATTTATAGGTTAATTTACCAACTGTCTTGGTCACTTCAACGGTTAAATCAGAGAGGATACAAATCTTTGGTTAAATGGCTCATTGCGGGGTGAATAAAGGTTCTTATAGCACCCTCTGGTGTTAAATCATGCAATTACAAGCATTTGCAGTTTGAAAACTTGGGTTTGGGGCAAATAAAATGAGACAGAAGAATAAAAGAATCAGGTTTATTACCTTGTCAAACCACATAACTTGAAATTCATGTGGATTGGTGAGAATGTTCAACATTTTGCATTTTTTAAATGGCATGTTTAAGGGGAGCTCCGGAGGTTAAAAAAAAAAAGAAAAAAATATTTATTTACCAGGTATTAGAATTATCTCAGCATCTGGATCAGTCTCTTCATCCCTCATTTGAAGATTTTGTTCAGACTCTTTTTGGAAGTTAAAGTTTGGAAGAATAATTTATTTTAATAAAAACAATTCAACAATTTTGAACAATTCTGACCCAACAATAAATTATTATTTATCCTTATTATTTATCCTCATATATCCAATATGTGATGAAATTGCTGTAGTTTACCTTGAAGAGGAGCTGCTTCTTCTGAAAGCACAGAATTAATGGAATGGATTAGTTTAACAAGTCGCTTCTTTACAGTTTTGAAAGTCCAACATACTGTATCACAAGTGTAAAGAGAGAAATTACCAGCTTCTTTTGTGACTTTCAACAACTCCTCAAGAAATCTTCTCAGGCCTACTTCAGAATGGTGATAAAAAGGAAAATCAAATAAAAAATTACACTGCTGATATTTGAGACTTTGGTATGTATGTAGGCTATTATAAATGTGTAGCATGCCTTCCTTGTACAGGGTCCATGTGAAAGCCATGGCACTCCCGAGAAGCAGAAAGAAAACCAGGAGAGTTATGAAGGATGCTGTGCCTGCACTCATGGTAGGACGGCCTTGAAATGCATTAATTACAAGAGAGTGTGTTTACTATTGAATTCATCAGATTTGTAAAGTCATGGACAAAATATTTTGTTTTCTTTGTGGTATTTTACATTGTTTGAATGTACAGTAGAGTCAAGGCCAAATGACAGTCATCGCCAAAGGTTTAGCCTACTGCAGGCTATGTCATAAATGTGGTGAGTATTATGAACCACTGCAGTGCTGACACTCACCAGTGTGGGTGTGGGGTACTATTCTGCTCTCTCTCCTGTCCTGATCAGACAGACCCACAGAGCAGGAGACCCACTCCGACTCAGAGGGAGACACCAGCATCCAGGAGATCACACTCACCAGACCATTGTGAACTGGTAAGGTAATTGAATAAACCGAATGTAATGGAGCATCTTAAACCCAGTTACAAACAAACCATTCCTGTTAGCAGTATAATAGTAAAAACTGCAGGAACAAATAGGCTACTACAAACAATGTGACTCTTAGATACCTGTGGTGAAGACATCAGTGCTATTTGTGCTATTTCTCTGTTTCCCATACCCAACTGCCCAGGATAGAGTTGGTTCAGGAAACCATCCCTGTGAAACACAGGTGACATTCACCTGGCCATGTTGTTCAGCATCACGGAATGATATCAGTGGATGAGATCCCTTTGCTGAGGAAAACAAAACAAAACAAAAACTTTATTTGATTAATTAGGATTAGCCTACATCATTTAGCCTCGCATTACTTTATTAAGGCTCTTATGTCCTGGGTGCATTTACCTTTGACTATTAAATGTACAATGGGTTCCTCAAACCATTTGGGGATCTGGACATAACACACATACTCTCCAACGTCTGCCAGTGTGAGATTATCAAGTTTTAGGGAAATGTTCCCTTTCCTTAGGTCTCCTACCATAGAGACCCGGCCCTGGTACTGAGGGTCTATGGGATGGCTCTGCTTGTTGCTGTAGAGGACACGCTGGGGGCTGGGCCCAATGGCGGTGGGTCGGTACCAGCGCACCTCAAGCAGCGTTGCATTAGTGTGAGGAGACAGCTGAAGAGACAGAGTGACTGAGGAGCCCAACCAGCCAGAGACTGGACCAGCAGGACCCAACACAGAAAATGCCTCCTGACCTACAGTACAACATGTTTTATAACAGATGTGTCATAAGTTAAGTAAATAGGCTTATGAACACATATCTAGGCTACAGCAAGTGTGCCTTTATCTTACATGTTCTGAAATGGTGTCACGTGTGTGGTCATATGGTTACCAGCATAATCATAACAATCATTTCTTCATATAAGAAAAAAATGAAGCATTGGACAATAGCATTGACAAATTCTAATAATTATTAATAATATAACATAATAGTATAATATAACAATTAATCAAATGTGACTAATTTTCTCATTTAGGGCAGCTATGTAACAATTTTATGACTTTTTAAAAAATAAACAAATTAGGATCCAACATAAACAAGATCACTTATTGTGTGGAAATGAAATTCAAGAAAATACATAACTGGACCTTACAGGGAAAATATCTTCTAACTTATAAATCCAGATAATTAAAACAGGAATAATCACAAATTAAAAGAAGATCTTTCTGAAACAATTTACTGTATCTATTGAATGATGCAGAAACTGAGTGAAAATAAATAAATAAATAATAATAATAATAATAATAATAATAATAATAATAATAATAATAATAATAATAGGGCCACCAACCACAGGACACCAACTGAAAAAAAAATGTCGTTTTATCTTGTTCCTGAACGTAAATATAGTGTATTCCAACCTGAGCACGCTTTCCCCAGGAGAAGATATGTAATCAAACAGGTCCATGTTACTTCCATAGCTGTGAGATAGTCATATTGTTAGCCACTGAAAGTTTCATTACAAGTTAATATTGCTTTATGGAATAGTAATGGTGCATCATGGAACCGAACCTATTGAACACTGCAGTCTCTAGACACAGATCCCACAGATCTTTCTGAGGATTTTATGAAGAAAAAGCATACTAGATTAACTTTTATTTTTCTTCATCCAGAATAAAATAAATAAAACTTACCTATGGATATTGATAGCCCCTTTTCTTTTCATAAAACTGTCATGCATTTGCCTAAAAGAGCCTATTCGGAAAATGATTCAGGCAATTTGTGCTTACACTCAAAGAATGTAATGCTGTTTCAGTAACAAATGTATCTTCGACAAGGTCAGATTGTGTCACATGCCAATGTAGAGCTGACACAGAAAAATCATTGATACACGTATTGCCTACTAAACAAAAATTGGCAGGAATGCCATACTTTTTTAAAAGATACTTTTGGGGGGCTTTCCAGGCCTATACAGTATATGATAGGACAGTGAGAGAGTGACAGGAAAAGGGCAGGAGAGAGAGATGGGGTAGGATCGGGAAATGTGCCACGGCGCCACCAAGAAAGCCATACTTGATACACACAACTTGATACTGTCAGAATAATTGTGTCTTGCTCACGTGTTTGGTATCACAAGGGTTTTGAGGTTGATGATTATTAGATTTTCCCTGCCAGTGTACTGTAGATCAGTGTGTGTCAAACTGGGGTATGGGTACCCCTTGGGGGACTTGGATCATTTACAGGGTGTATGCAAAATAAATTTGTGAATGAGTTGTCAATTCTCACCTGTGTAAGGTAAAAAATCAACATGCATGCTGTATGCATACAATACAAACATACATACATACATACATACATACATACACACACACACATACATACATACATACATACATACATACACACACACGTGTACATACACACATACAGTTCATACAGTGCCCTCCATAATTATTGGCACCCCTGGTTGAGATGTGTTAAAAGCCTTAAAATAAATTCAGTGTTTATT
>JASCQY010137684.1:0-12539 GCA_030264315.1 Sardinella tawilis | reverse complement strand
AAATGTGTCCCGCGTCGCACCTTTTCGCGTCGCATCCCGCGGGTCCCGCGGGACTCCCGCGGGAGTGCAGGGCTCTACTCTGAATATCCACCATCTTTGGTGAAGGCGGCTGATGCATAAGGCTACTGACAAATCCCATAAGACAAAGAAGAGGGCGAGTACTGAGTAGAACAGTTGAATCTTAAAGCAGTTCCAAAACAAAAATCCTACATTTACCAGCTATAAAATTAGCTCTTCTGAATATTAGGTTACTATCATACAAGTAATTTTTAATTAATGATCTGATCTGTACACACTCTCACTTGATTTTATGCTTCTGACTGAAACATGGCTTGATCATGCTTAGACTGTTCCTAAGCAAAATGTTGACAGGTTTTGATACGCTTTTTCCAGCTTGATAGTCTGCATGCATGAAGTTGCTGTGGTTTGAGCACCTCTGGGTGTCGTGCGATTTGCTCAGTTTGTTTTTGAAGATGGCCTGACTCTGCCCCGCCTGGACCTGAGTAATACTGAATATGAGTGACTGTGCAAGATGTTTGTGTACTGTACTGTATGTGTGTGTGTGGGTTTTTTGTTTTTCTAGGTGTTGTTTTCATGTTGTTGTCATCTACAGTAGTTGCTGCCTCTCCCTTGATGTGCATCATAAGTAAAACTCTGTTCCTGATTTTGTGGTTTATTTAGTCTAAAGATGACTTAGAATAGATGAATGGGGTATCGTGTCTTGTTCTCTGATATTCAAATGCAATGTATTCAACTTAGGCAAAAATTAGATGATGTATAGTTTTACAAGCCCAATAAAAATCTAGGCTGGCAATTGAAACGGTCTGTTTGGATGAAATGGCGCCTTCTTTGGCAACCATAATAACCACCTTATATTTACGCTAGTGATTAAAATGATCTTTTGGATACTCGTAAATGACGCCCTCTTTGGCGACCACAATTAAACTCTTGTGTATGCAGAAGTGAGGTCAGTTTAAGAAAGGTCAAACCAAAGGGGTATTATTCTTTTTTTTCCCTTGTATTTGTCTAGTCAGCCTATCATTAAAATTGGAATATTTAATTTAGGGGGCTAATATAATTTTAATGATCATAAACCATCAGACAACATAATTTGTCTCTTTAGTACTTTTTGTTTTAGTATTTTGTCTTTAAGTACAATGAACATCAAGTATTACTTTTAAGTAGGATTGTTTGGTTGATTTAGGCCCAGCTCAATAATAAATGTTCAGTGACTGGATGTATGTCATGAAATAATGCCTTAAATGCCTTAAAAATGTTCCCTTAATGATTTGGTGTGTATCAGTGTGGTTTTTGAAGTAGGGAAAAGACAGCATGCACCCCCTGCACATACATACTGTACATACATACATACATTCTTCACACACACAAAATGAAAAGCCTTTTTTATTCTTAGATTTTTTCCTTTTTTAATCATTATTTTTGATCATGTACAGTATGATTGACAGCTGTCATATGTATATATTTTTCTCAAGCCACAATCATTCTGAAAAGCAGAAACATTAAAGGTATACTTCGGTATTTTACACTTTAAGCCCGTTTTCTGTATTGCCCAGGATGCAAACAAGTGCTTGACACCGAAATCTCGATGATTGGTCCTGTCACGACTATTTGGCTGCTTTAGAATCTTCTCTGTAGGGCTTCAGCATTGCTCGCTATGTGCCAGGCTAATCCTGTCCTTAAAACACCCCTAAATGTTCGTTTTTAAAGATGTGCAACTCACCGAGTGGTTACTGGCCTTCAACAATCTTCCATAGCAAGTTTCGTAGAGAAATACAACTTCTGCCTGTAATCTTCAGATTCAAATACGGAGCGGAAGTTTATACACGGTTGTGAGCTATCTGGAAAAAGAAGTTCCAAGATTTAGGAAATATCTGATAAAAGACGACAGAAGGCCAGTAACCACTCGGTGAGTTGCACATCTTTTAAAAAGGTTTTTTAAGGACAGGATTAGCCTGGCACATACCGAGCAATGCTGAAGCCCTACAGAGAAGATTCTAAAGCAGCCAAATAGCCGCGACAGGACTAATCTTCAAGATTTCGGTGTCAACCACTCGTTTGCATCCTGGGCAATACAGAAAATGGGCTTAAAGTGTAAAATACCGAACTATATCTTTAACCACATTGCCTTAAAAATGACACAAGTTAGCAGCTCACAGACACACAGTCTAAATTACTACTGGTGCCAGTGCTGATCAGAGTGTACACCACATTACACCACAGATCTTTATTCACACTTTTTTTCTCAACCTTCACAACTTTAAATTTTTCATAGGGTGGGATCAACACTTCTTCCTCATTGGGCATATTTGAGTATTCCCCCAGAGCTGCACCGAAATGGGTGGTGATAACAAAGCAAGACGTCTTGCCAAATCGGATCTGTGTAGTGTTCAGAGAGGTGGATGCAAAGGAACCAAAACGGATTTCTTTGTTTAGAACATCTGTCTTAAACTTCACTCTGGTTCTGCGGTAGACAATAAAAGAATCCTTTTGGGTCTCTTTCAGTTGCTTGAGGGCATCGGTGAGCAGGAAGTGAAGAGCCCTGTATTTGAATGTGGTTGTGTAGGTATCCTTGCCATCGCGCACAGCCTTGTTAAACTCAGCATAGATTTTTGGCCTGTCCCTCGTGTAAACCTCAATGGCAATGGCTTGGTTTACAGACAGAATATTAGGCAGCTTTCCAGATATATTTTTAGCTTTGACACCACCCTTGGAGAATTTCCAGGCTTCATCGAAATGTTCCCATGATTTACGATCTTTGTCAAGACAGTTGTCGATCTGGTCAGACATTTTCTTTGTGCAGTCGGTGTATGCATTATCAACAGAGTTGGGTGCCATATCTAAGGACAGCACCGTGATACGACTCTTCATCCGGTAACCCTTCAAAAACATGTGTAAAGTAGGCTATTCACAGTCGATTCAAAGTCTTTGTATTGAACAAAATGCTTTGATATGTGTTCATGTTTCCATGGCATCATTTCAGATGCTTTTGTTTAAATGGATGTACATGAGGAGTATATACAGTAAACATGGCAAAGTAAGCCGCGCTAAAGGTCACTACCAAGCTTATCTCAGTTGATCTAATAGTACGCCTACTTTTTCATGGAGAATCCACTTTTGCTTGGAACATTTTTGTATCATACATAGTTAATAAGATATTTTGCATATTGTAATGTTATCGTAAAGGGTATTAAACCATCCAACTTATACTTATATAATTTTATTAGTAGTATGAGTATTCTATCAGTTGTGAAATGAACCGTCATGTACATTTTGGGGCATGTTTATGCCAGCTAATTAGCATAATGTCTGCGAAAATAGAAAAAAAAACATGACTAACATTACATGTCCTGTCTGTTAGCGTTAGCGGGCAGTTCGCGAATTCGGTCTACGTTGTAGCTACCGATGGCGTTCTGATATCTATCGACAGCACTCCGCAGCCTCAGACAACAGGGCTACGAGTTGATTCACTCCGGATAAACCCTTAAAAGCTCAACTGAGAAAAGTCTGGTAGTGACCTTTATCGCGAAGTTGCTTGTTGTCTGATATGAGGATATGAGTGCACCACACTCCTACCACTAGACCATACATACACCGTAGTATACTGTACCATACTACACCATACAGTAACAGATGCACAGAACACTGACAGGGGGCATAGAATGGATGAAAGGAGTATTGGACATTGTTTCTGAAGTCAAAATAGAATATTCAACTTTTTAAATAAAAAATACGTGGAAATGCAATTTTACAAGGACAATTTCAAGCTCAATTCATTGGTGGGCTGGTCATTGTCCATTTTGGTTTAATGGCCCCCTCTTTTCCATACACAATTGAGCTACAAGTAATTTGTGATATGTAGGCTTTGTTGCTATTCGTGCGTGTTTTAGCACTTCACTCACTCCCTCATTTTTCAGATGACACTCACTATAGGGGATGCTCGTGAGAGCACGCACAAAAAAGTAGAAGGGCAAGACTGTAGGGTCCCATTTCAAAAAGGCTAAAACTGGACTAAACTGGAAGTGTAAGGGAAGTAATATTTTGACTGCCATTTTTGCATTTTTCTTTTTTTCTTCTCTTTTTCTAGTCGGCCTATCAAACATGCTCTCCAAATTCATCAAATCCAAGGCAAAAATGGTTTTCCATTCTATGTCTCCTTTGATCTAAAATTACTGCACTATGGGATCTTTCTTGATTTGTTATTGTAATTGATAGGGTAAATTATTGTTCAAATCTCATAGCCCAATTTTTTGGCAACACTGAATTGCCAACAAAAGAACTACCCAAGACATCTGGCAAGGCTGTTGGGAAATTAAATATAGTACTTACCATTGCTGTAGTCACCATAATAGTTATTATCAGAACATGATCCCTCATTGTAACAGTACCCAAGGTTGTCCTTAAATTTGTCAGGAGAAATGGACACATATCAACAAATCTCAGATATTAATAAATCAGCATCAACAATAACTAATACTACAGCAACAACTACTACTAATCATTCATCATCATCATTATCATCATGGGCAAATACTCCCTTGCTAGTACAGGCCTCTGTTGATCATCGCATAATTGTGCATCATGTACTTACGTGCATAGGAGTTGGGGAGTGCATAGAAAAGTGATGTGCACCCACTGCAGTTGTCTGGCTTTAAATATCGGTGTTAACACAACCCACCACACACACACAGGCCACCAACACATGCACACACACACACACACACACAAACATCCTGAAGGAGGGGAGATAGACCTCACCTCACTTTATAAATTTCTCACACTTCTCATTATCTTTTTCACAAAGACCAAGAACATTCCAAATACACCGTAGATTAGTATAGTAGAGTAGAAATTAAAGCTTTAGATTAAAATCTAAGTTAAAAAAAACATTGGTACTGCAATCACCTTTAAAATACTGCAGAGCATACACTGCAAAAATGAGTCTTTACTCGTGCAATTCCCTAGAATTCAAAATATTTATCTTGTTGTACTCATTTTAAGATTAATTTACTTATTGAGACATACTGTAATTATTTGTCGTTTAAGTATATTTTGTGTTGTACCGACTTAGATAATACAACTAATTTTGAGGAAGTTGAGGAAAAGGCATTTTGACAGTTGTCAGACAGACACTGGAGGTAATTTTACTTGTTTCAAGTCATTTATCTATCTCATTAAGATAATCATTTGGTGATTTCAAACAAATTGATCTGTCACTACAGCAAGACACTTTTACATTTCTTTTCAACAAGCAAGCAGTCATATAGGGACAAGCATCAAAATTGCACAGTATTGCCATACAGACACGTCCTGTTTTTTGGTCAATGCCAATGTGACAAATGCTCACATTATGTTTGGTGGCAAGAAATCACTGATGTTCTATGATATGAACTCACATAATGTTTTGTGACTGATGCATGGAACCTTTTTAAGATTTGAGACAAACAGGCAATAGGTAGCTTTTATGAGGCTTGGTCTGAACATTAAATGTGCCAACTGACAAAAAAAATAAATAGAAAGAATGTGTGGCCTGGGCAAACTTAAGTGATCATCCTTGGGGCCTGAGTAGGAGGTGCACTTGTATTTTCAGTTACAGTATTTTCAAAATGCAAGATGATGCAAAACTTGCAAAAAAAATAAGAAAAAGAAATTCTGGGTCCTTACAAACTGGAAACAGAAAACAGACAACTCTGTGACCTGTGAAAATTTGTTTCACTTTCAGTATAATTCAGCAAGTTTTCTAAAGAATTTCAGAAGAATTTTCAAAATTTAGAAACATGGTTCAAAGGTTACATTTATTGATGCAACTCCAGCTTTGACCCATTGGTAGCCCTAGACTGAATGACTTGCAGAGCTTACCTTGGGTAAATGACACGGCGTGCGTATATGGGGAAATATTGCCCGTATCAAAATGTAAAGGCCCCTATGCTACACATCTGGACCTTATCACCACTTCGAACGTGCAATATTGTCCTATATACGGTCTGCACGGCGTGTCATTCATGTCTTATCCCTTACTTATTACAGCTACGTGTATATTTGCATAATTGTTGGTACAGTTTTGCCTGGTTTCTGTCCAAACAACACCATATGCCAGGGCTAAATGCGGGCCTCTGTTCTGTTAATAATAAACCTCCTTATATCCTTGTTATGTGCGGCCCACCAAGTCAAACATTTTCATTTTACGTGGCCTGTAACAGTAAATTAACCTAATATTATATATCCATCACACATCATAGTTTCAATATGGTGTGCAACTCATTGACCGAGAATGGGTAAAAACCTAGTGCTTATCATTTTGCATTGGCCCTTGGAAGCTTAGATTTTTCAATATGCTGCCAAAAAACAGAAAAGTTTGGCCTCCCCTGCCATACGCTATGTCCAGCTATGTCTGCATGCATGAAGTTGCTGTGGTTTGAGCACCTCTGGGTGTTGTGCGATGTGCTCAGTTTATTTTTGAAGATGGCCTGACTCTGCCCCGCCTGGACCTGAGCAAGACTGTCCATGAATGACTGTGCAAGATGATGCGGTGTTGATGCCTGTATCAGTGTTAAGGCGTCATTTACTTTAACTTTGACTTTAAAGGCATCCTATTATTATATGCAAGACTGGGACACAGGCGGCGATTTAAAAAAAGAAAAGATTGTACATTCTAACCAATCTAAGGTGAGAATGGATTAGTCTGCAAATCAAAGCATATGATCCAGCGATGGTCATTTTCGAGTCCTTGCACTGGTCCTCTACAGTGCAAGTGCGCTAACGATGTGAGGAAATGAGACACTCTTGTGCAATACCTCACAATTGAAAAACCTACACTACCGCTCATCCCTTGCTTTTCTGCTTTTTCAATAGTTGTTCAGTAGTTCAACAGTATGTTCGATAGTTTATTTCTTCAGTTTTTGGGCTTTAGAATTCTGCTTTCTTTTTGCTTTCTTGGGTTAATACCAATATCTGGTCAAAATGTAGTCCAATGGGAATTCCCTTTACTGAAAACAATATTGAGGCGTCAAATATGTATTTTTACGGCTGTATCTCCTTTTCATAAAGTGAAACATCTTCCTTTTCCATTTGTCTTGTCATGCCGTAAAGTTATTGCAGTGTGTCTTCTTGTGGCCAAAGGATGGTGTGAACTGTAAGGCCACAGCAGTATGATCTATATACTATACAGTTTATGTATTCATCTAGATTCTGCAAGCAGCTGACTTCAGGTTCAGTCCTCAAGTCAAGACACTCGAGTGTCAATTTGTGGAAGTAGATACTGCATCCCCCTGGGGATTAAAAAAAAGCTGATAAAAACATTTAGCACAAATTTGCTGTTTGTTGAATAAAAATTTATACAAAATAGGATGAGTAACAAACCAGCCGCTACATTAAGTGAATGGGGCATACTGCAGGTAAATGAACCTGAAAGTGACTTTCTGTGCCCCATTCAGTCAGTGTTTGCTGCCGGTTCACGGTGCGCTGGGGTGCCAAAAAAGGGGTAGGGTGTGGCAAAGAGCTACTGTATGTGTGGCAGGTGGGTGGAGAGGCAGGTGAAAACTGGAGGGCAACTTTTCTGTCCAGTCTGACGCCTGAAGGTGTCAGTCCAGTACAGTATGTGTGTAGTACACGTGTTCATGTAATCTGCTTCAATCAGGCATTCAAGTGGAACCAAGGTCATCCCACGCGCTCCAGCTCTGGGCTCGAACCCACGACCTCACAGCAACAACAGTCTCGCCAAATTGGAGGTCTTGGAGCCTCTGATGTTTAGGAATTTGAGAGGAATCAACATGCCCACCACAGTCCCAGTACGTAGGGCTTGGGCAGCACTCTGCTTTTATTCTGAAGACAAACTGAGGTCCCCAAAGAGCCATATTTACTTAGTGCAGTGACAGCAGCACCGTGTCGACTGGACCCAGAGCTGGAACTGACACTATAACAATGGACCAGGGAGAATTTCTCAACCAAAAACATTTTACCAGAAGGGACAAGGTCAGCGGTTTGGCCGCTGTTAGCATGGGGAATATTTTGGATATGTGTGTGAATGCTATTGTTTCTTTTTTCATGTTTTTATCTTGAAGCTATGTAAAAATGCAATGTGTATATTCTCTCTCATTTGCTTTGAGAGAGAACTGGTAGACAGAGTCGCCTAGTAGAATCGTCAGAGGAACACATCATGGAAACTTTTAGTAAAAAAAAAAAAAAAAACACACTTTATTTCCTCCCCACAACTTAAATTACAATATAAAATTGTCCAAGGTAAAATAAACTGCATGGCTTTATGAAACTAAAACCACTGGTACAACAGTATTTTCTTAGCGTGTCCAAGAATGTCGTGTCCATATTGATTAGGGCAACATGCCAACCAGCGAAGCACCTTGTTACTCCTTCGTTGTTCCAAGTGGGCCAATGGGTTCCAGTGTCGGGGTCATACTCTGGCCTTAGCCTTAGCCTTGGCTTTGGCAGTGGTCGCCTCCTCCTCCTCCTCCTCCTCCTCCTCCTCCCTCTGCATCTCCTCGATGAGCCTCTGCCTCTCGGCCGCTTGCCGCATCCTCATCAGCACCAGGCTCTCGTAGTCACGGCCTGAAGTCAGGGACGCCTGGTGATGGAACAAGGTGATGGAACAAAACACACACACACACACACACACACACACACACACACACACACACACACACACACACAGGGATGTTAATATGATAAATACACATAGGCTATATGTACACATGCTGTATAAGCATATCACAAATACACATACTGTACAATGAACGCAGATGTGTCCATATACATGGGAATGAACACACCCACAGACACACACAATGTCATGATCACATACTTGGACATGGAGATGTGTCCATTTACATGGGAGTAAAAGCACACACACACACACACACACACACACACAAAGGTTGTGGCAACATTGGAACGAACACACACACAGAATGTTATACACACACACATCTACAGTACATGGATGTGGGCATTTAAAATGGAACAAGCACACACACACAAACACACACACACACACATATGTAATATTTATTACATACAGTACGTATGTAAGTAGATGTCTCCCTAATCAATGCCAAAGACATACAGACAGGCACCAGAGCATGGATGCAGACATACTGTACACACACTATCAGTGATTACGTAGCTTTTTTAAATCAGCTTGTTAGTCAACATTTGCATGGCTAGCATGGCAGTTCCTAAACATATGACCTCAAAGCTGTAGTCCATGCAAATGTCAAAACAATGAAATCAGCTCAGCGCATTTGGTAGGAAAAACACAGCATCACAGGGCAAACAGGCACAGGCCTGTAAATGTTTGTCTCTGCAAATCCCAAAACACACAGAAGGTCAAAAAAATATTTCCAAAAAAAGTTTGAAGGAGCCTCCGCTAGCGAACATGCATGACGGCAGCTTGAGTAGGGGAGCGCGTGGGATTGACAGGGAGGTGGAGTTTCCAGAGCGAGGCTGGGACTGGCTAAAAGGTTGCTGTGTCTGAGAGATTATGGGACATTTGATGAGGCTGTGGGCTCCGAGACGTTGCCATGTCGCGTCTCTACCGCTGGTCGTCACGGTGCCAGAGTCGGTTGGAGCCACAAACACGGTACCTCGGCCTCAGCGCACAGTCGGGCTTCCAAAACTGACGTCACCGAAACAACGCGCCTGATGCCGACAGTTAGTTGTTAGTTGCTTGTCCGTTACGGTTAATTCCATGCATGTTTGGGAATGAAAATGTCTATTTCAGAAAGGGCTGGAACAAATGCTTCCAGGGCTGGAGCTGCAGTTGAAATGGCGCCATGATTTCACTTTCTGTACAGTGCCTAAGTGACACTGCCGCCAGTCGCACAGACTTGAAGACAGCAGGGGACAACACACAGAGGAGGGGAGCTCACTGCATTTCAGAGCACTCAAGATGGAGAGGAAACCCTTCCAATCCACAACGTCTAAGCACGTTTTATATCCATTTATCGTCATACCACTCGATTTATTTGTGTTGTGCAGGACAAATGTCCATGTGTGCTCTCTGGGCATGAGAGCCTCATGTTCATGGCATCAGCATTTCACTCCACTCTTTACAGGAGCACACATTTGACACAAGAGTGCTACAGAGAGTCAGACTGAAGCAGTCAGAGGCTACAGGCTGTCAAGAATCCACATAGTTTTAGTGTGCCACAATGGCCAAAGTAAGGATTTGATGTTTTCAAAATACTGTCCCACCATCAGTATCCCAGTTATTCCAAGACTGCAGCTATGTGTGGGCTCAGCTGATAGCAATCAGACTGCTGGGCCAGGTTACCTGCAGCGTTGGTCTCTCCCAACAGCCCTTCAGACAGTGCCAACTTCCAGCCAGGTCAGGCCAGGCTGACTCAAAGCCCTTGGGTTGCAGGAACCCTCGGCCCTATTGCCCAGTAGCAGGCTGCTGGACACCCAAGGATGCCAAGGATGTGTCCATCTACCAAGACCAAGAGCACAAGGGCAGAGAGAGGAGGCAGAGGGAGGTGTGTTTGGGGCTCGCTCGATCTCACACACTCCCTTCCTCGGCCTTTGAAAGCATGCTGGAGAGAGAAACTTAGATAAAGAGAAGGGAAAGAAACGAGAGAAAAGGCTCTTTCGTATGCATACTTGAGTGTGTGTGTGTGTGTGTTAGGGATAAGTAAAAATAGCAAAGGACAAAGAATTCTGTGAGGTAAACCATCTGGAAGAGATGATGAAGCCTCCATCAACCACCCATGTGTACAGAGGGAGGCAAAGAGGGAAAAATGAGGAGAGAGGGATAGAAAGGGAAGGGGAGAGAGGAGAAGAGAGGAGAAGAGCTGAAGGGAAGTGTATGGAGAGATGCGCTGCATGTTGGCTTCGAGCCTGTGATTACTTTGGCAGTGAGCTCAGGTCATCTTGATCCAAACATGCAGCCATGAAATATCACACAAGCTCCATTAAGTAAATAAACAACTGTTGCATCTTCAGTTGTTCAGAGTGAGGAAGAGAATAGAGGGACAGCCAGTGAGAGAAAGAGAAAGTGTGCTGTCAGCCCTGTGAGAAAGCACCCCCACCCATTCCACTCCTCCCACGTCGGCTCAGGCATGCCCTCTACTGGTCAGACATATATTGCAACAGGCACATACATGTACTGTACAATACACACGTGCCAGGGCAGGGGCAATAACACAACATACTACTGTATAGCTTTTGTGTTAGTCATGGCCGCCCACAAAAGCAGATCAGATGCACCCAGAGGCTGGTCGTGCCTATTTCAAGACGTCATGGTTTATGGGTTTGGCACTCTGTTCAAAAGATGTTCGCAAGTCTGTTGACATCTGAGGTAGTGCTACATCAATAAGACTTTGACCAAACAAATATACAATCTATGTTTTTCACACAGAATTGTCTACATAAGCCTACCATACACAGACAAAGCTCAACTGTATTTGCGGGTAGTACATAGAACATTTAAAAACAAATGATTGTATAGCATTTTAAACAAAATTGACAGAAGTTGACTTGAAATAAGAGTTAGTTTTCTATGATTTTTGATTTCTCAGAACTGTAAATGAATTCACACATTGAGAACCTTGCTATGCTCTGTTCCACCAGAGCTGTTGTGTTGCATGGTATGAAATGCATAAAACATTTAGCCCATTTGATCAAATTAGCATTAGCTTGTGCTTGTGCTTGTTGTGCTTGTTGGTATTAATACGCTGTCAAACCCATTAGAACCCTACGTCTCGTCTGTTTGTTCCTCCCACAGGCTGATGTAGTTGTGAAAGAATGATGAGGTAACAGTTGGGTGCCGTCTCGCCCAGGTGTTACTAAGCAAGACGACACTGCCGCTCAAAAACAGTTGGGTGTTGCTTAGTCTGTGCGAGATGTACATTTGTTTGCGTAAGTGTGTGTGCGTGTGTGTGTGTATGGCCCATGAATCACAAGAACACACACAATATCTCTGCGCTTGGAGGCATGTGTTCCAAGGTGCTGAGGTGATGGTGTCTGGTCTAGTGTGTGTGTTCCCGTGTGCGTGTTTGCTCTGTGAATCACATTATAACTCAGTAAGCAGAGGTGAGTGCAGTGTGTGGATGGGAGGAGGATTTAAGCAGATGGGAAACCACAGCAGACGGCCTACTGGCTCAGACCACAGCGCCTGAACCACCTCACCCACTACGAGGAGGGGGGGCAAAGGAATGACATCATTCTTCCCTGGGACAGCAAAAAAGGGGGACATAAATATGGCTGATCTCGCTCTCTCTATCTCTCCCTCTATCTCTCCCTCTACCATCTATCTCTCCCTCTATCTCTCCCTCTACCATCTATCTCTCCCTCTATCTCTATCTCTCCCTCTATCTCTACCATCTATCTCTCTCTCTCTCTCTCTCTCTCTCTCTCTCTCACACACACACACACATCTGAATAAGACTTCACATTCCTCACTTTCATCTGCAACCCCCAAACTTACACCAGGTGTTGTAGGAATATGAAGATTTATGCCATGTAAGAATTAGGCCCTAACAGGCCAAGGCCGCCGGGAACTGAATCTCCAA
>JASCQY010137656.1:0-12540 GCA_030264315.1 Sardinella tawilis | reverse complement strand
CACACACACACAGAGAGAGAGAGAGAGAGAGAGAGAGAGAGAGAGAGAGAGAGAGAGAGAGAGAGAGAGAGAGAGATCAGGTCACCACACATATCAGGTCACTCTAACAACAGAAAAACAACACTGATTCAGGAAAGAGGGGCCCTTAGAAATGGTGTTCAATTACAAGATTATACTGTATATATTATCAACTTGCTTTATCAAGAAGAGCTTGCTTAAATTAGGAAACATCATTTCCAGATGTTCTGATGTTCTTTACATAATATGAGCACTGGCTCTACAACCTAAGGAAAGCCAAGCATCCCAAGGAACTACCTTATTTTTGGGCAAGAGAGAAATAGGTTCTGAAGCACTCTAACCTGCACCAACTGAGGTAAAAACTCCTCCAGTTCCCCGTCTGACACACGCTCAAAGTACTGCACAGCCACCCTCCGCACCGTCTGGTCCTGAAAACTGGAGTACAAAGTAAACAAAGTACAAAGTAAATGAGTGCAGGTGTTACTGGTCAGGCAAGGAGTGAAGGGTCAACAAATGCTATCTGTACACCAGTGGAGTCTTTTCATCAAGGCATCAAAGTAGGGTGTGTGTCGGGGGGGGGGTCATTAAAGGACCACTATCTTTTCAAAATCTTTCCCAAATCTTCTAAAAAGCCTCTGATTTATAGACAGCAAAAGCAAGACAAACACTCTCTGGTCTCAATACTGAGGCAAAGTTGTCACCATCACCAACCTGTCACTGAGCAGGAAGAGAGCCTCCTCGGAAGTCTGCAGGTTCCAGTGCTCCAGGATGGTGTAAATCTCCGTCAGGTCCTGGGGCCTCCACTGGGGGGCGCCACCCAGCACCAGGTGCAGCAGGCTGCTCCTCTCGCTGCACGAGTGACGCTTGGACCACAGCAGTGCCCGCTCGTTCTCCGTCAGGCTGTGGGGTTAAGGAAAAGACAGTGAGGCCAGAACATATGCCCTCTTTCTCTCTTTCTCTCCATCTCTCTTTGCCCCCCCCCCCGCCCCCAACCACAATCTCTCTCTTTACAGTAAACAAAGAACGGCTTTTTTCTTGAGGATTGTCACGAGTGGTTTTGTTATCTGTGTCAATGGGCCATTTTGTTTATAGGAGCCAAATCCTGCAGTGCTTTTAAATCAGCTCAATACTACTCAATCAATTGCTGATACGGTTAGACAGAGTAAGCAATATAAGATAGAAAATAAACAATGCACCTGATTGGACTTACTGTCCTTTATCATGTTTTTCTGCAAGTCTTCTATAACACAAATACAAATAGTCTACAGAACCTACAATATAGTGAAAGACTAAGACCTTTACAACTACAATATATTTCGTCAAGGAAAAATAAAGTATCCATCTATCCATCCATCTATCTATCTATCAGAAATCATCCTCAGAGATAATAGTGAACACAAGGAAATGCATGGCGAGTGTGAATACGTTTGCACACATAGCCTGGATAACTCACAACTGGTAGCAGTGCTTCTGGGACACTTGTGTGATTCTCTTCTTGAGCTCCAGACAGGGCTCTGTGAACAACACTGACCCTAGCAGAGCCACAGGTCTGTCATACTTCCACCGTTTCTGCTCAGGAAAGTCCAGCTAAGGAGGGATGAATGAAAAACTTACATGACTCTACACATCACAGTTTACTTTGCTCTGTCACAAGCTAACTTAAGCTAAAAGTAATGTAGTATTGCAAAGTATGTTTTCTTTTAGCCTGTTATGTAAGTTAATGCTCGTCAAGGTTTTGAGGTTTCAATGCTTAGGGTTTAGTGGACACATTAGGTTTCAGGCTAATACCTCTGACTGTAAAGCAGTGTACAGTACTGTCATGACTCAGCCGTATTAGGCCTGGAGGTGTTTCTGTGGGGTGCCAAGTGAGTAGCCTATAGAGCAGTGAGAGGACTGGAGAATATTTGTGTGTGTGTTCTCAGTCGTCCAGCACACGGTAATCATGAGTGTCGAGTTGTAAGTTTTTAGAAAGGAGTTCCCAGTTTCCTTACAACCCCACATTTATGACTAGAGAAGGCTATGTGAGATATTGTGTGTGTTGAGTGTGTGTTTGTGTGTGTGTGTGTGTGTGTGTGTGTGTGTGTTTGTGTAGTGGAGTAGTAGACCTACATGTAGGTGAGGCTGTAAAGCCCCTCACCTGCAGGATGACCCCGCTTGGTTACCGGAAGTTATCGGAGAGGGCGGGGAAGGGGGTGTTATTTTGTGTGTGTATGTGTATGTGTGTGTGTGTGTGTGTGTGTGTGTTTGTGTGTGTGTGTGCGTAATGTGGAGTAGTACTGTAGACCTAGGTGAGGCAGTGAAGCCCCTCACCTGAAGGATGACCCCGCTGGGCAGCCGGTGGTTATCGGAGAGGGCGGGGGAGGGGGGCGTGTTCAGCTCCACCAGCATGGACATGGAGAGCAGCGTGGTGCCACTAATCAGAGTGCTACACAGCCAGGAGAAACACACACACACACACACACACACACAGACACACGCACACACACACACACACACACGCACAAACACACATCATTAGCTAATGAGGAGGACCTCTGAGAAGACTCCCAGAGGCACACAACCCAGGCCTGTGCACAGTCGCTAATTATAAGGAAAGGTTTCTGTGGACACACGCAGCATAAATCACTACAATTGATCTGGTTTTCCCATCCATTATTCTGCAGACAGGGTAGCACATCTACAGGAACATGCAGTCCCATAGAACCATGGGGAAAGTACCTTATTAGTGAGGCTCAAAGCTCAAAGCTAAGTCTGAAAGAATGCACCCATGTTGCACCAGCCAATTTTCCAGGAAGTAGCGAGGTGCCAATGACAGCCAGTAAGATTTTGATTCAGTGTAGCACAATCACATCCTTATAGTCAGATGTCATCAAGATAATATTAACACCTGTGCTTACCTTGCTACTGCCTGGAAAACTGGCGACAGCGAAGGGTCCATAGTTTTGGTTTTTAATCCTCGACACAGCTTTACATTCACTCCCATTATATTTAGCACATTAGCCACACATAGTAGATGTGATGTTATAGGAAAGCCTGGCAGAAGCTAGTTGATTAGCACGCTAACCTTGGTGGATATCTGGACAAGGAGGGCTTAGGCATTTTTGTCAATAATGTCAATGTTTCTTCATATTCTGTTGCTGTTTAGGTCCTTTTTGGGACGTTAAGGTTGTTGATACTTGAGCAAAACAAAGTGCCCTCTTTTTGACTGTGCCAATCAAGCAATGTGTTGATTGTTGCATTTCATGGAAAAGGATGAATCTGACCAGTGAAAATGAGTTACCTGTTAGTGTAGAGGGGTAAGACCGCCCAACGCAGAAGTTCTGGGGATTTGCCCTGTTTGGACCCCAACAGACGGAATGTTAGCATGGATTCATAAGGAAGATCTCGGACCTGGACTGGGAACACCACCCTGGAAAGACAAACACGGACAAAGTAGACATACAATTACAATCTGGAATGTTTCAAGAATTCAACGATTGTAGTTTATGTTCTGGGATACTGTAAGGTGAGGTAACTAAAACTATGGAAGGCTCTTACCCTGTGCATAAATGAAAGTGTGTGTGTGTGTGTGTGTGTGTGTGTGTGAGGGTTGTGTGTGTGTGTGTGTGTGGGAGGGAGGTAAAGTGTGTAAAGTGTAGTTTATGTTGTGGGATACTGTAAGGTGACAACATAACTAAAGCTGGGGAAGGCTCTTATCCTGTGCATAAATGAAAGTGTGTGTGTGTGTGTGTGTGTGTGTGTCTATGTGGGGGTGGGAGCAAGGGAACGCTCTTACATTCTATTGCAGCGGATCTTGTTGCCGATGGCGAGGGCACTGCTTATGTTCTCAGAGACCACGGGCTCACACAGGTTCTTGCCTCCGTACGTCAGCGAGCATGACAGACTAAACGAATCCAGACTGGAAATAACAGACACACACTTACACACACTGCATTGTGATAACCCCAAGAATACACACCTACACAGATCCTGTAACAGTTGACAAGTTCAAATAGACAATTATCTCAGATACGTTTCTTTTGTTATCCAAACTGCAGAGTTGGGAAGCAGGTACAGGATGATTCGTCTTGTATTATCAAGACCCCAGTGTACATAATCCAAATATTTTTCACTTCACCCAGAGGTCCTTGCTATGTTAAAGCTCTAATCATTTTAGACTCTTTCACATGTTACCTAGTAATCCAGCTTGTTTCTAGTTTGTAGAGAGCGGCAAGGTTGAGCTTTAGCGTGTCTGTGTTGAGGCTGACGTCAGCCTCGGGAAGTGTGTGATTGGCATCCTCAACCTTGAAATCCGAGTGGAAGTTGTCATAGAAGATGTAGAGAAGTTTCTCCAGAGCCTGATGCAGAATCACCAGCCCTGCAAACATACAGTAAACATAAACATAAACATGAACACAAACATGAACGTAAACATACACACTCCCACACTCTATGGCAGTGGTTCTCAAACAGTGGGTTGGGCTCGCCAGAGGTTTAATGTGGTCACATACTGTAATTACAGTATATGTCTGCAAAGCCTAATCAAGAAAATAATATGATGTAGCCCTATTATGGGAGATATAAATGATGGTAGGCAAATGTAAACGAGGAATATGTATGTAATTAAATAAATATTATGGTTATTAATTTGCATAGGCGATTTGAAGTTTTGAAAAAGTGAGTCCCCTGAAAAAAAGTTCAGGAAATGCTGCTCTAAAGTGTGCACTGGAGAAGTGTTTATGTTTCCACTGCAAACAATAAACACAATGCCAGCTATGCAACACCTGATTCATGCCCAGGCTATGGCATGCATTGGAGGAGTGTCTTTCCAGGTAAGTCTGCTCAACTAGTCAGACTTCTTAATCAGGTGTCAAGAAACTTTGACATCTTCACGGTAAAACTTAGTCTCAGGATGACTTGCACGTACCTGTCTCTGTGTCACACATCTCTGATGGGCTCTGATACAAAACACAAAAACACAATCATCATTTCAACTCAACTCACTCAAAATACACTGAACATTTTGAGACATAATGGCATCATCAAATGTAGTCTGCAGGACTGTTAGATTGCCTTCAATGTATAGTCCACTGTTATAGACCATGAAACAGATTATATTTTACATTTTTATGTGCTTCATTCCAAATTATATATAATGTGAAGGAAAATACCAACCAGCATCATGGGCTTGACTCTTTTGATAGCACCTATGGCCTCCTCCAGCTGCACCGTGGAGATCCCAGAGAGCAGATTACAGATGGTCCGCACCTCTGTTACAATCTGGGGTAGATTATCCCCGGCCTATAATCAAATCACGGGTATAACCATTGCCTTTTAGAACAGTGTGTGTTTTCATTTCTGGTTTTAATTCTACACGTGTGTGGTCTGATATGACGTCACTAAACATGTTTCATCCCATGTCTAACGATCACACACATGCACACACACAGAGAAAGGGCTATGTTGGCTGCACACAGACACACACACACACACCATTGGGTGTGTGATGGAGACTTTGAAGTTGCTACAGTATGTGTCAGATGTTAGCACTTTTGGTTTCGAGTCACCTTAAACAGTTTTTAACACAGGCTGCACATGTGATAGACCTTGATACTGACACAAAAGAGTCTTTCAGTGATGACTCCTATGTCCTGTGCTTTAAGTAGTAGAGTTGTAGAGCAGTAGGCCACTTTGTAAACAGCCGCTGAATGAGCACGGCTTTCCATAGCTCTGGAATGACGGCCATCAGGCCGGTTTCTGGCATACTGTAGACACCTAGGGCACTAATTATCAGGGGGGCATCGCAGTAGATGTATCTTTTTTTTCTTAAGCTATTTCACTTTCACATTTCTAGAAAAGAGGGGGCAAAACTCCATTCTGGCCAAGAGCAGCAAAAAGACTAGAGCCGGCCCTGGCGGCCATGACAGTGGATCTGCTAGTCTGGTGGACCAGACTTCTTCATGTTGTTTCACTTTGTGCAAAAAGTCTGGATCGGTCTGGATACACATACATTTGCTTCCTGGTCGGTAGTTCACCTCTATAAAAGTATTGAGCGGGAAACTATTCGCTATCGCTTGCTTTGCTTTCAGCCCCTGCCATCATAGCCAGCTTAGCCCTTCCACTGTTTGCTGACTGGTCTGCAGAAACATTTAGTTTAGGCAACCCAAACCTTTGGAGAGTTCCCTGATGTAGTTCTAAATCAAGATGTAATATTGAGTGGAGGTTCTGCATCTACCCCTGTACAGTACTGGTGTAGTAGCCCCCCTCCCTGTTCTCCATGTGCACTCGGCTTCAAACATGAGTAGGGAGAGACATAAGAAAGACCAGCACCAACCTGCTCCCTCAACAGCTGGTTCACTTCCTTCCTGTAACATCTCAGCTTCTCCTGCAGGATGTACCTGAAAATGGGAGAATGAGAAATGTTGTAGGCTAGAAATATACTGTACACCGATGTGGCATTGGCAAAGAAAGAGATAAGGTTGCTATGTGGGATTAAGTATAGCCAGGGAAGTGGTTGCTGTTACCTTGATGTGTTGAATACAGATTGTAAGAGTTTATTGAGATGAAATGGCTGATTGTCATCCTCTTCCTAACGAAACATAACATTATGAAGCGTGCATATAGCATTACACAGGGTGAGCATTAGCAACCATCACATACAGTATGAAGCCTGTGGGCCACAGCATTTATCAAGATGGAGTTTTTCTATACCTGTACATGTATGTATGCATGTATATTCAGCTCACATAAATTGTGTCTATGTAGCTGTATGACCTAATACCTTTATTTACGTATGAAAGGACCCAATCGCCAACATTTATGCAAGATGGCAGTTGACACTTCAGTTACTGTGGTACATTGGGTCATCAGTTAAGTGCCTTGTAGAAGCCGATAATGTAATGATTTCCTAAAAATGAAATAACTCCCGATAATGTAATAAAAATCTCCTCATAAGTCCCTAAAACATGTAATAACACCTGATAATGTAATAATTTCCCAATTATGTAATACCATGCATTTCCCAATAATGTAAAAATCGACATACCAATAATGTAATAAATTGTTACATTATCAGGTTAGCCTCAATTTTGCAGAACCTGATAATGTAATAATTTTCCAATAATGTAATAACTTCGGTCAGTGCTGTAGCATCAGGCCACCAATTTCAGGTAAAGCTACTCAGGCGTTAGGTTCTCTCTGCCAGTGCCGTCCGTGGACTGTTGCACGGCTCAATGACTCCTGGCTCATCGGGAGTTATTACATTATTGGGATATTATTACATTATCAGGTTCTACATGCCTTGGCAGTGTTCAGTGATCATGGGACTACATATGTAACCATGCAGTCAACTGCAAATAAAAAAAATTCAATTGAAAACAAAGAATATGACTCTCATCATCTGTCCCTATTGGATAATACCTGTATAAGGACAATATTAGTCATCATTTGGACATACATCATTTGGGCAATCCAAGCCAACTCTTCTGAGTGGGAAAACCAAACAGAGTGAAACCTTTACACTGTAGCTCTCTTTCAGTGTGTTTGTCATTGCCTCCAAGGGCACGTTTACAACAGTGGAGTTGAGGAGAGACGAGGCACGGCAGCATGCCAGGCTGCTGCTTGTATCAGGTAAATAGAGGCAGGCAGGGCTGACACGCCTGATTAACAGAGCAAAGTCTTGGTGGCCAGGTGGAGGTTTCAAACAAAAACACTGTCAGAGCCGGAGAGGGGGAGAGGGGTGGGTCCACAGGCCTTATTGTGGCTGTTAACCAGTCACACTGCAGAGAGGAATGACCCCATGCAATAGAACAGGCCATTTGAACTTACGCCTCAGAGGGCCCATCCTTTGCAGGTTAATGTTTGAACCGCCACTCCACTGGGAACGGACCTTTCAAACGTGCCACGAGTAAGACAACTTACATCTCTCGATAGCCGATTGCTCACGTTGCTCCATTCCACAATTCTCACAGGCATGTCCAAGGAGAACTTGTGGTACTTCTGAACGCTCTCGTACATGCCTAAGATCTCCTCACTACACAGACATGCACAGGAGGAAGGGAGTCAATCAACAGAAGAAAGCTGGCAGCCTTGGGGAAAAGACACTAATGCATTAAAATACTAATATATTAGCACAAGAGTGTTTAGATCTGAAATACATTAATACTCTGATACATTAATACAGGCATGTTTTTCATCTGATACGTGACAGAGAAACACAGGAGCTTGTTTTGGCCCTACGTCTGAGTCCTTACTTTCTCAGATACTCCTCAGAGTCACACAGTTTCACGAGGCACTGCTCACTGGTGCTGGCCGGCTGGTCCAACAACGTGCATATCTCCTGAATAAAGTCCAGCACTGTCCTGTTTACTGTAAACAAAGAGGAAGATTTAAGGGGTAAACACTCAGCAAACAGTCACAAGATGAGGTCTTGGTATGGACTTTAGAGAATTAATGAAAGAGTCAACAGATTTCAACAACTGATTGTTATAAATAATAAAAGTGATGAAGTCAAAAATGACATCAGGATCAACAATTTGCGTAAGCATTCCGCAGACCAACATGGAACTAGTAGTTTCTTCAATTTAACAGGAAGAAAAAGAAAAGAAATGGTGAGAAAGATTGAGAAGAGGGAAAGATAGAAAGTGATCAGATATTATTTTATTTCCTGATGATTCTAATTTTATGAACATTTGGATAGACTATTATTCTTGATCACAACCAACAATATAAAACCAAACACAGTGTAATAATAAGATATTGTCAGGCAAGTATTGCATTAACTAACAAAAATAAATGTATTGGAAGCTTACTCATGGTGGGAATGGGTAGAGGGTGTGGGAACCACGGTGTGGACACATTGAAGGTTAGGTCAGCGGTCTCCAGTAGAGAGACATGCAGAGGGAACACTCTGCCCCATACCAGACCGGTGTTGTACTCAGGGTTAGAGTAAGGATAACTGCTCATTAGCCTGGAATAGATGGACATATGGGACAATCACCCTCAACCATGTTGTGTGTACAGTACTGTATGGCTTAAATCAAAACAAGCATATCTGAAGATGAATATTTGACGGATATTTCCTATAAAACGCACAGACAGGCAGACAGACACAGAGAGAGAGAGAGAGAGAGAGAGAGAGAGAGAGAGAGAGAGAGAGAGAGAGAGAGAGAGAGAGAGAGAGAGAGTTTTGCTTTAATAAAGAGCAAGTATTCTGTAATGCTGTAGCCTATGCTTCCCTACCTTGTCGTTGAAGTGCACAAACAAGATATTCGAATATTGTTCCCCTGAGGGCTATCAATCAGTTTGATGTTCCAGCTGTCATCCTACAAAGAAGAATCAGGTAGTATAATCAGGTATGACTGATTCTCTCCAGGCTTTAAGCGCTATCAAATACTTTTTCTTTGCAGTTCTCCTGTTATGGGTGCTACTCACTGCGAATTCCCCCGCTGATGTGTTGGTTCGTGTGATTTTCTTTGAAAAATCACAAGAGAGTGGTCTCCGCGGTTGAACACTTAGGAGCCTCCTCCGCGGAGGCAACGGAGGCGGCATTGCAGCCCCTGCTGCGGGAATCAACAACTCTCTCATGGGCACCTGCTCTGTATGATCCTCACTCTCAAGCACTTCAAGGTAGTAAGGCTCCGGAGGAGGAAGAGGTGTGAAAGCTGAGGCGCCCCCTATCGACTCATAGTAATGGTGCTGTGGGTCGGGATTGATCGGCGGCGCTGAGGCATTGTGGAAATTAGGCTGGGACATGGAGAGCTGGGAAAGAGACTGATACATATCCAAGTCGCCATCATCCTCTTCAATGCATTTTAACACAGCCCAAAAATCATCCTCTTCAAGGGTATCCATAACACACTATATTAAAGACTTGCAGCGCAATAGCAACTCTCACCAATAAATTATGCTTGGCTTGGGTAACGCAATAGTTTCAGTTTTGTGTGGGCATAGGCCTACAATGTTCACTCTAAAGTTGAATCATAAGGTTAAGGAAATAGATTTTTTGGACAGGGCAATTACATTATAGGCAAATGTAAATACAATTGAACCACAGCTGCCGCATGTGGTTTCCCTCAACGACCAAATAAACTGTTGGTGTAATTATTAACAACCCTTTCAAATTATAACTTAAAGGAAAAGCGCACGACTCCCCGCCGTCGGTCATCTACAGCAAGCTTGAGACTTTAGGGGCATACTGTCCATCGATGTCCCCCCTACAGTCCATTGCCCAGGGTTCCTTGTTAAGTTAGCCTGATGTTGAAAAACAAACCAAGCACATGGACGGGCATATGTCAACACAACACATGGGACATTTTTTTTTACTTCAACCTCCATAGGCCTATTCAGAATATTAATCAACACCTCTAAGATGCATTTTAAATACATATTTTAAATTATTTAGCCTATATTCTTTAATTTTCACATTTCAAGAACTAACAAAAAACTTTACCTGCGTCTCCGTCAGCAGCTGGGACTAAAAAGAGAGCACGAGTTTCTGCTGTACTTCAGGTTCAGGTTTTACCTGTTACAGTAGCGAAAGCAGGCCCCCTGTCCTGCTTCAGTTCTAGCATATGAAATGACATCTGTTTGCTGTCTCGCTTGAGTTCCGTGTGTGTGCAATGAGGATGTGATCACCTGGAGGGCCAAGAATGCCCCATCCGGCCAGGCAACCTATGATGCGGCCTATTAACGAGATTGCTCTTCTCTAACGATGGAAAGTGAAACTATAAATTGAAAAGAAAGTTCAAGTGAAACCACTTAGGTGAAATAGTAGAAACGCAGTGGTTGTCTAACTTGAGAAAAAAAAAACCCGAAACAAAACAGGTAGGGTGTTGCTTATTGCAAACATAATTGATAGATAGCCTATAAAAAGCAGCGTCAAATTAGGATAGAGTAGGCTACATTGTACAGGCCAACTTTTTTTATTTTTATTTTTCGCATAAGAGAAAAAAAATATGAAACTACAAATCATAGGCCTACAGACTACAATCTACTGTAACAGGCCAATGTTTTTACTTGAAAGTTGAGTTGCCTGTATTTTAATTGTTGGCTGTACCAAACTAGAATTCTATCCACAAAGTAAGCTTTCTAATCCATGGGCTCCTTTCACAAATACTAATGTGTTGTAGTGTGGTGTGACTAATATATCACGAGATGCTTCCTGCCCACATACAGTATAGGCTGGCCTATTGAATAGGATTCTTGTCAAAGTTGTAGCCTACTGAATACTTGTCCAAGTTGTAGCCTATTCAGTCCCTGGAGGCCAACAGTATGTGTGTCAATTGTAAGTGAAATATCACAGATTTGTTGTTGTTTATATTATCACCCATTTCAAAAGGAAGGTGGAGATGGGTTTCATGCTGTCAAAGTGAAAAACCGATGTGATTGGCTGCTTCTTCTTGTGTTGTGGTTCTACCTCATTGCAAGTCTCGCCATTCACTCCCAGCAGTGGAATGCCAAAGAGCAGGTTAGACTCGGCTCCTCTCTGCTCTGCGGAGAAAGAGACAATGTTTCCTCTTCTAGTGCCACGCTTGTGGTCATCTCACAGGAGATCAGCTCTCTTGCACAGGTAAGCCCATACGTTTACCTCACTGAGTGCTGTGTGTCCAGTTAAAAGTTTACGAGTCTACGAGTCTTGTATGATCATTGAAGGCCAGGAGGAGTTGATAAAGATAGTTTGTATGGTCATTGTTGTCTTATGCCAAGCTGGAACTGATTCTAAGTGCATTTTCATCTCTCCCATACAGAGATAATGCCAGAAATTTCATCTTATTTCTCATGGTTGCATAAGACTCCTGGCAATGCAACCCAGGACCACCTTCCTTTTGACTATGTCTATGGTATATACTACCTCCTTGTCCCCTTAGTGGGGTTCGGTATAGTTGGAGGTCTGGTTTGTTCTCTGGTGAGAATACTTTTCACACAACTACTGTTTCTGTTTACCTTGTTCACATACAAGGATGTGTGTACCAGTGAAATGTCTATGCTGTTGTTTAAAGTAGTTTTGTGAAATGTCACGATAAATAAATATACAAAGAGTAGCCTATAATAGTACAGACTGTGTAAAATCATGATAAACTAGTATGCATTGCTCATGTGTAGGCATCCATCTTGATGTGATGTTAGTGGAAAGGTTACATTGAGCTCAGTCTTATGCCATCACACACCCATGACAGCACCCAGCAGACAGGTACTGGGTAACCGCAGCTTTGGTGATCTAATGTAGGCCTGCGGCTTCTCCTCTTGTCTGCGGGTTTCAGGTGCGGTCAGTGATGCTGCATGACCTCACGTTTGTTTATATTGGTGTTATTAACATATTTTACATTCATTATGTTTTATGCTTTTGTCCAGCACAACTTTCATTATATTTGAACCAAGGACCTAACAAAACATGCCACAAACGCAGTTCAGTACTCCCTTCAGAGCTCTGTAAGAAGTCTGTGCATCTCAAGAAGACCATGTTTCATTAAAGACCCACTCCGGCAAAAATCTATTTTTTTCCCCTTTCAACATGTTTATTCTGTGTTTATTATGCCTAATAAG
>JASCQY010137597.1:0-12548 GCA_030264315.1 Sardinella tawilis | reverse complement strand
CTACATTGTACATAGTCATGGAAATAGAAGAACACACTGAATGAGAAGGTGTGTCCAAACTTTTGGCCTGTACTGTATATATGTATATATATGTTTCACACTAACATAGTTTACTTGGCCCAAGCCAACCCCATGAGTTGAATGAGAGTTGTTAGCCACTGAGTAGGCCTATTTCCCAGACATACCCATGGCTGTCATACGGGCCTCGGCCTCCAGTGGTTCATCCCCACGTCACACTGCCAGGGCAAAGTGCTACCAGTACCCACCTCACAGTTTTCTTGCCCACACTGGAGGTATTGTGTCTGTGCCCAGTAGACCTTGGCCTACTGTAAGCTCTGTTGAGTGCTTTTGTCTTACATGTAAGTGCACAACATGGTTACTTCAAACAGGAGGAGGATTGGCTCTACTGTGCCTATGGAACATTTTGTTGATGCAAAGGCCAGTTAGGAATTCAGAGCTGGAGTTTGCTAACCTGACTCTCGCCATCTGAATGTTGTTCCGCCTCGCTCCACACATCCATCTGGAACTACACCATTGGAAAAGTATTTCAGAACACAGGGCCTTTTCAAAAATCCTTTCATATGATTGGATAAACCACTTTGTCCGTCCCTTTATTGACATGCTACTACAACCAATCACATTGTAACCGCTAATGAGAGCGTCACTTGTCCGCAACGTCACATCAATTCAAATCCCGCCCGGCGATCCTGGGAGATCCTGATTGTTTCATTTTTCTGTGCTGCCTTGAAGGAGTTTGCAATGCCCTCCATTCCAGCTCGAGGTGTGGAGCTCAGCGTAGCGCCTCTGGTGGAGCCTGGCGGAACTACGTCGATCTGGCGAGAGTCAGGTTAGGAGTTTGTAATATGGCATACAATTTCAGACAACCTCTCTCTCTCACACACACACACACACACATACACACACACACACACACACACACACACACACACACATCCATGGGGGCGGAGTTGTTGGAGGGAGGTCGGGGATGTCAGAAGAGGGAGCGAGAATTCCGTTGAACGTGATCAGCTCTCTAATTACCTGCACTTCCTGCTTGTTACCGTGAATCTACGTAGATAAGATCAGTTCCAATGGTATGCACACACACACACGCACACACACACACTCCAGATCAGATCACTGGACCATGCTAATGTGAGGTCGAAGGGGTCTCCTTCTGGAAAGTGAGTGTTTCCGCCCATGCGAGGAAACAGCTACCCTGCCTGAGGCCACAGTCTCTCTACCCCCACATGGAGCAGGAATACTTGCTGTCATGCCCACGGAAAACAGGTCTTGGAGGGCAGGTGACGTGGTGGACAGTCCCCCAAGGCCCAAGTCTGGGAAACGAATGAGCAACAGCTCGCTTTGTGTCGGTGGGTCACTCTGCCTCTTGCGAAAGATCTAGGACTTTGATAAATGTGCTCAGCGGAGATAACAAGGCTGTTAAGGGGCACTGTAGGCTGCCATGACACATGCTGAATGAGGCCCAATATGGACGTGTGGCAATGAGTCAATAACTCACTCTTGTTTACTGATGCGGCCTGTATACTGTATGAGAACTCTCCCTTTCGTGCCTTTCAAGACTGGTGAGCAGATCTGATTGCCAATGAGACGCACACTGTGCACACAGTCATATGTCTCATCAGGTGATGAGGCCAGTGCGATGTGTGCAATCCTGTTGCGTCAGGATGGCTTTGGTTAGTTCAGGTGATTACAACATCATGCTTTCATTCCAGTCCTACTTATTGCCTTCCTGCAAATGCAATCAGGGCGACTCAGAGGAAGGACGATGCTTGGGTTATTCATCGCCACTGCGCACACACACGATGGGATGAATAAACGAGAGGAGGTCCTGTCAGTGACGATGGTGTCGTGCATCGCCTCTCTTACGTAAGTAACTGTTTCATTATCACAGGGTTTTGGACTTCCATTCAGTTTCATGCAAAGAGTTTATGGTCATTTTGAAAGTTACTTATGTTAGCAGATGCTGCTTTTAGCTAAAGTGACATGCAATAAAAACACCACATTATAGTCCAAGAAAAAATACAATATTTAGCATTTGAGTTCAAATAGAAGCATAAATAATGTCAAAGATGGCATAAGTGGCACTAATTTAGATATCTATTATAAGACTAATTATGGTCTTATTAGTGCATAAAATGCAGGCGTAATGGGGCACACAAGGCACCCTCATGGTGATTCACACTAACAGGCTAACTGCTAACAAAGTGCTGTTTTCATTAGAACATGCTAATGTTTGGGGATCCTTCACCTGTAATTCTGCTCTATGACAAACACATATTATGACCTACAGGGGGACTTTAAGCAATGAGTTTCATCCCTTGAACTGAAAAAAGAAAATGATGCAACGTCACCACGGCAACAGTCCTGCCATTTGTAAAACATGGTCATAACTCACCATGTGATGCTCAGGTAGTTCAGCTGCACCTAGACCTGAGGTCACCATCTCCTATCGAGTGTGTTCCCCCCCAACCAGACATACATACAGTGTATAGTATAGTATAGTATAGTATAGTATAGTATACTATAGTTTAGTATAGTATAGTATAGTATAGTATAGGATGGGGTGAATGAAATCCAGCCTGGCGGTCTGCTGGTTTGTTCTCAGTGACAGAGAAGCAGCTCCTATTTCCCCCTCCAGGGCGAGGGGTTGATGGCTGTGTTGAAATGAGTCCCATAATGAGCACACATGCTCGGAGCTGCTGCAGCGCCACCTGTGGGGTGGGAGGGGCGACATGAGGAGGTGTGTCTCTGCCTCATGTTAATCTCACCAGGTCCAACGGCTCATATCACAGAGAGAAAGAGAGAGATAAGAAGTGTGTGTGGGGGTGAGTGAATGTATAGTCCTATGTTTTGTTGTATGAGAACATGAGTGTGTGTGTGTGTGTGTGTCTGAGTATTTATGCATGTGTATGAGTGTGAAAATGTGTATTGTTTGGCTGTTCGTATTGACATGCACAGTACAAACATGTGAGTCTGAAACGAGAGACTCAGATGGGTTTGACATGTGATCATGTGCACATTCACACCCTCATTCGTATGAGCCGTAGGTATGCTCACTCTAATGAACAACTGGACACGTATATGTACAGTATATGTTTATACAGTATGTGTCCAGAATGACACTCAAACCTGTTAACATGTAGTAATGCAGGGATAAGGGATCTTCACCATTGTACACGTCATGTACTGTACCCTCCATGTCCTTGGGGATTAGCAAAGTATCTCTGACTATGTGTCTCCCTCTCTGCCCAGACGCACAGTGGATGTACGTGTACGCTACCCCATCCTAGCTAAGGACTGATCACGCTAGGCTCTAAGGGTGGGGATGGATAGCAGCTTATTACAGGGAGGAGAGGAACCATGTAGAACTGGTAATTAGTTCAATTGGAAGTCAGGAAGATGTGCTGACCATGATCTGAAAAACATGCCATTGTTGATAAGAGGAATTGATGTTTAAAATAATCCCCTTTTGGACCCTTATTATGTCTGTCGTTTGTTTGCTTTGTGTGTAGTGCTTTGAAGCCATGATTATCATCCTCAAAAAGACCATGGCCAATGTCCCATCCTTTGCCATCCCTGCCACACACACACACACACAGGTATTTATACAAGAACGTGGATATGCATATCCACACACACAAGCACACACACACACTTCACGCCACATGTCCCAACAGCAGGCACAGTCGAAGACACACGTGATCCAGGTGATGTGTGTGCTGGTGTGTGTGAGTGTGTGAGTGGGGGAGGGGTGCTTGACCTTTTACTGGCCTTTCCCTTTTACAGCAGAAATGTGTTTCAAAAGCCTCAGTGTGCCATTACGTCAACAAAATAAAACAAACGCACAACAAAAAAAAAAATGTCAGTCTCTCCTTAAACAGAACTGGATGAGGGAAACTGGATGAACAGAACTGGACGTGGAACTGGACGGAGATGGAAGTGGATGGGAAAAAAGACGGAAGTGGCCCCGTGATTGATGGATGCCAGTGCAGGTTCTTGGCTCCTGTAAGCGAAACCACAATCGGAGTTCCGAGAACATCCTGTTCCCTCTCCAGAATCCCAGTATGAGATACATACGACTCCTCGCCGAGTTTGAATGAGTGGATTACTGTAATGCATGTTTGTGTTCCATGCGAAAACAAAATTCCATTCTCACGCTGGAGGATCCATGGCATGACTTGTTCACAGGATTCTACAGGAGAGGACAGTAGGCAGTATTTTTCCATGGAAGGAGAGAGAGGGTGAGAAAGTGAGAAAGTGGCCCCCTCTGTGGCGTGACACACACACACACACACACACACACACACAGGGAGAGAGAAAGTAAAGTGGCCCACTCTGTGGCGTGACACAGCTCGAGGGAGGGGAACAAGCGTGAGAGGGACACCGATCACATGTTTATCACTTCAAAGATAGTTTGACAAAGCAGGGCCACATGAAAGCCTGCCGTATTATCACCGAACCCCACAGAGTTAAAACAGCTGCTGCTTGTCCTCTGCTGTGGTTCCCGCTGCTGCTGTTGGCTTGAGCTCCATGCTAGACAAGCAAGAGCACTTTCACAATATCTACCCACTTTGACACTGGGATTCGCTCAGAGTGAAACGTACTGTAGCATGTAGAACTACTGTAATGCAAACAAGCAGGATTTGGAGGGTAGGCTTCAGGAAATGATTGTGTCACAATTCACCAGCAGCAGCATTTTAAAAAGCTGTTCACTGTGTATCAACTGTTTTCTACTCTGACAGTTCATACATGAGTTTTGACACTTTATTGGTTGGGCCAAACTAAGAGGCGCTGCAAATGAGCTCTGTGAAACACCATGTATGGCGTATACTGTAAAAGTAGCTAGGTTAGCATGTGCCAATAAAATGAACAGAAGTGTGAGTTCTTATTGCCATAGAAATAAACATGGTCTATGTTTACATGAAAAGTTTACTGACAGAAAAAAAAGAAACCAGTTTAACAGGAAAATAGAGAAAAATGTGTCAGGATAAATTTCAAATTCTTATCATGAGTGGTGATCCGCTTGCTGTACAGTATTTACTGTGGAGTCTCTCTGCTGCAGAGCCTTTATCTCTGACACGACTGTGGCAGGTGCCACCACCAGCGTTGGGTTACCAATGACCATGTCTCTGATGTGGTTGCTAACTGTAACCAGAGAGACGTCTGGAGATTTTATCAGAATGTGGCCAGCAGTGTAGCATAGCAACCGCGCACTTAGGTGCTTTCCTCTCACCGATCCTGGGCAGGTATTAAGAGCAAATGGTCACATACAGCAGATGCATGTGAAACAGAGTGACAAAGTTACTGCGACGTGAACATCCATATGTGAGCCCTCCACTAAAAATAACAACAAAACACAGAAGCCTTAAATGAAACCATGAGCTGAATGGCTCGGACCATGGGGAGTGATTGGTTGTCCAATAGGACTAGTCTCTAGTAGCCTCTAGTAAACTATGACATTTGCTCAGACACGGCCACAGTCTGTTCCTCAGACCGGTGTTATGAAAGCCCCCTGCACGACCAAACGCTCTGTCCGGTCTTTTCTTGCTTTCTAATTAATGAGGGATTAAATGGGAGCAGCTCTGTCTGTTTTCACTCTGGGGCTCATGACTGTATGTTGACTTATGGGCAGATGGAGCTGCTGGACAGAGGAACACACTAGACACAGGGCATCTCTCTGTCATTTTCTAAGATTATGGGTAATGCTAAACAGGGCACTGTGGTGTGGAGACGCTGAGATGTTAGAGTGCTATTTTAGCAAAAAGAAAAGAATTATTAGGGTTTTAGTTTTCCTCCCCACAGAGATATAGCACCGTATTGTGTGTTTCTGGACAACAGAGGTCAAAGATCTGCTTCTGGATAAGCAGGGCCTACAGGGCTGACATTACAGTAAAGTGGAGTTTCGGAGTCAATTTTACTAAAGCGCTATGCACTATGAAGTCCATTTACATACCCCATGCAAAGATTTGTTTACCTTGGTTGAACATTGCCTACAGCCGCTATTGGCACATGTGATGTATCTCGTAAATTACACCTCTAAAAATCTCTACAGTAGTGTAAATAGGTTATGTACTCACAAAACGCTGTCTCCGAACCTACACTTTAAAGACCAGTAAGGTATACTCCAGAGGTAAGTCCATTTACACCAACAGTATGCATAGCATTACGATCAGTAACTCGCCATCCTAAATGTCAGTTGCCACACAATCAACACCAAAGTGAATTTTCTGTCAACTGAGTTGTAGACACTGCAAGAGGGAAGCAGTTAACATGGTGAAGGGGACCATGCATCTAACCTTGTGAAAACCTTACCTAAGCGAGGTTCCACAGTTCCATAAAACCTCTTCAGAGGGTTATGCGTGGTGAAAAAAAGTGAATAAGTCTCCAAAACCATTTTTTAACTTCAAGCTTGATTTCAAAGCAACAAACTCATGCTAACATTCTTGTCATCTCGTCATGCTCTGGTCAACATTGTCAATTCGGCTATTTATGTCATATTCTGTCATGTCTTCCCTATTTACTAAGGCATGGGGTACGTGTGCCTCATTAGCAAAGTGTTTGTGTAGGATGAGGGCAGATCTGTGGCCTTCACTGAAAACAGACTGTTTGGTGTGTGTGGCTGAGATGAAGTTTCACTGGTGCTCCAGTGTTTTGACTATGGCTTCATGTCATTAGCATTGTCTCCCTCCCACACAGGGATAGACCACAGGCATTAGTCACCCGTGGGTGGGGAGAGCATCCACACACTGCAGTTCCACGATATCTGGCCCATATGAATACTGCACTAGATGGTTTTGATGCCGTCAGTCTTCACTGTTCACATCAAGCTGTGTCAATGTAACTTTTTTCCTGTTTGTTTTCTGGAGGGGGGATTCTGAAATAAAATATATTTCAAATGTAAATAAATAAAATATATTTCTAATCTACAGATGCACATCCAAGAAACTGCACAAGTGAGACGTGGGGTGAGAACAGGAGGAGAAAACAAGCAAGTCTCTGTCTCTAAATGGACTCTTTTCTCTTTTCTCACAGCAGGTTCATGTCCAATCCATAATGCTGTCAAGGTTAAACAGCAGAAGAGGAGAGGGATCAATCCGCTGAGCGGCGCCTCCATGGCAAAGCCCCACTGCAGGCTGCATCAATAGCCATATGCTAGGAGCCGCTGCCAGGTGATATTTAGGGGCTTTATGATAATAGCCCATTAGAGAGAAGAATATTTCAGTGGTATGCCTGCAAACGAGATAAGGCTGCCCTTTTTACAGAGCCATTAGAAGAGGCAGCAGAAGGGAAGGGAAGGCCCCACTTTATTGAATTTATTTCTCTGTCGAAGTCAGCGTGTGTATTTATAGCTCTGGGTCTTCAGGGGGAGCCCAGCAAATGCAATTAAAAGGCCTAAAAAGGGCCGTCTGGGGTGTGGAGCTGTGACAGGAGGGCCTCCTCTGAGAGCTCAGGGCCGAGGACCAAAAACAAGGTCATAAAAAGCTTTTATATGGATTGCTGCCCAGCACAAGGGCAGGGTGACATGGTCTGTGCTCTCACAAGTCAAACGTCCACCTCCCTCGTCATGCCTCTCTATCTGCCGTGCCCTGTCCAGTGCCTCTATACAGCAGCCACATGTGGGGCATCTCTGGACAGGCAGTCCAAAGGAGGAACATGGCAGAGCATGAAGATCTATTGCACAGCCATGGTTTCATTCAAAATGGATTCCTGCAATGGTCACTCTCAGATTCACTCGCAGGTCTGATACCACAAAAATAAAACCATAGTGGCATTTACAGCAAGCTTCGTGAATAGAATGGGGATTAAAACAAATACACTCGAGCACTAAATTTAAAATCTTTTGACCTCAATCTTGATCTCACATATCTCTTGCACATGAGATAGCAAGATAGTGGCAAGATAACTTTGTTTTCCCATCAACATGTTGCCAAAAGCAAGAGTGGATTTGTACTACTTCTGTATTCACAAACACACACACACACACACACACATGGTCACAAATATATGTTACTCAATCATCTGAGCTGTATCAGTTGATGTTAATATGGTCATGCAAGGCATTCAGTAAAAAGGCTTTTACTGTGCCTGTATTTAAAAGCATACCTGTTTGTTTTCCATTATCAAACCGGACTTGTGATTAAGTGCATGACAGCCTGCACTTGAGCTTTTCTTGTCAGAAAAAGACATTTCCCATGATCACTTGTGGTAAGTGAGGAGAGGCCCACTCCCCCACATACAGTACGGTGCAGGTTAATGACCTATTGACACATTTCTCTACTGGCGTACATGTACTGAAGGTACACAAATATAACCAACAAAGTAATACATTCATGAGTGTTGCATATGAGTAGGCTACTTATTTTAGGAATTAGTTAAATTACCTTTTCATCTAGTTTAGTTACTAATTAACGTCATCATGACACTTTATTTATAGTTGATTAAAATGTTTCTCCGTGACAAAGTGACAAATTTCCAAAAGAGGCATTTGACAGCAATCCCTTAATAGGCGCTTTGAAAGTGGTGTGAGCGTGTGTCAGTGATTCCAGACAGCAGCGTGACAAGGAAGTGTCTCACATTACAGGCCTCTCATCTCAAGCTTTGTTTGATGAATGTTTCTCTGAGTGCTTCATTAAAACGAAAGATCTGGGTTTGGAACCATCGAAGACAAGTGGCTTTCTAGAAGTTTCTGTTTTAACAGGTCCAAAGATAACAGTGAAGTGTATTTTTAGGGGGAAATTCATGTGAAGTGTTTCCTGAGTGGACTGTGACCTTAGAAGACCTGTGATGGGGGGGGGGGGGGGTAGCCTAACCTTCACCAGTTAAGTAACTCAGACTATGGAGACAGTCAGGAAGTGCAGTCTCCCACCATCTGTGTGTCACGTGTAAGTGCACGTGAAACAACAATTTCTGGATGAAGTGTGAATCATAGCCTAGCAGCGGCTAATTCAGGGATGAGTTTGGACATGACCTGACAAATAACTTAATCATATCAACAAATGTTCCGTCCAAGATCAGCCACTAAACATATTACACACATTTATTTAGTTAAGTTTAGAGTTTATATAGTGTATGCATGCAGCCACAAAGTTTGTTATTTTTCTGTTTTTCTATTTATCTTTCTTTTCTTTTCCATCATTTGTTTACAGTCGGTGAAAAGGCAACATTTAGCATCAGAACATTGTTTGGCCCAGCAGTTGCTCACAAGGGCTTCTTCCAGGGCTTGAACAAGGCTCCTGTGAGCTTTTGACCCGGTACAAAGTCTCTTTTACAGTAAAGAGCAGAAAGGGGATTAGCATTGTTCATTAGCCTCCAATTAGCTCGGCCTGCCTCCACTTAACTCTACTCCACGCTGGCTGTAATGGGGGGCAGGGAGTGTGTGTACAGTAGGTGTGTGAGTAAATAAGACTAGCTGTGGTGAATGGGCAGGGAGTGTGTGTGTGTGTAGGTGTGAGAGGACTGAGCACTGCCAGGGAGACAAGAGGAGAGAGATCACATGCGCACTAGCAGAGGGTCTACACTGAGGTTAGCTATCTTATTCATGAAGTCTCATTTTAGACAGTGTAAGAGCTTTAGTGTTACTTGCAGAAAACATTTCAGTCTTGGATCTATTGATCAGAATTAGGCTACAACTGCAATGCTGAAACATAGATTGTGCTGAATTTGTAAAGTTCATGCCAAACATTAAACTGATTATATACAGAACTGGAAAACAGTGCAGTCATAATAATGTTTTATTTCTGCAGTAAAATAAGCACTTTTCCCTGCCTTCACTGAATAGGCAGAGTAGCCCCACTAGGGAGCAGATTTAATAGTAGATAGCGGCTTTGCTGGCAAACCACCAGACACCCTTTCCAGACGTGAATCTTTAAATAGTTTCCTGAATAAAGATAGAGCACCATTATGTTGAGTCATATGTTTTAAATGCAAGTAGGTTATTGTTGCAAATGATGGCTTCCTCATAATCTACTGAAGCCTGGCCTTACTCATTCATTTCTATGCAGCAATCATTTGGCTTGTGTGTGGCTCCTCCATCACCTGAATCCTGTCTCCCAGGGCAGGAGCCCAGGGGCAGACTGGACTGGACTGGACTGAGGCACCTTCTGATGGAGACAAATGAGAGATGCCAATAGCACACACAACACCAAAAAATACACTGTGTGTGTGTGTGTGTGTGTGTGTGTGTGTGTGTGTGCACCACACAGCACCAAAAAATACACACACACACACACACACATACACAACACCCAATAACTCATTTTGTCCCTACAAACGCGGTTACCTACATTAGTTGGTGTCTGAATATTGGTTGTGCTGGTGATTGATGATTATTATGCTGATGATATTCTGAAGCTAAGACGCGTTCAATATAGCCTGATATATCAGCCGCTTATTTCTTTTCTATCCATAGAGCGTCTGAACACGAACGATTGAGATTTGTTTGCTTTGCCGTCATTGACGGTGGGCAGATACTATCTGCGTAAAACCAATCGCTACTCTTTGGTCGTGGCTTCAACCAATCGCTACTGTTTGGCCATGACGTATGATATGCACTGGAATACATAGTTTGAATTCTCTGTTCGCTGATTTGGCCGTCCGCCTGGGCGGACGCAGCCAACGAAAGCGATTTGTTAGTTTCCAGACTATATGGTGGAGGCAAATGAAATTGGCCGGAACCAATAGTTTGGCTTGTTTGGCTATGTTCAATAGCCATTGCCCAATAAATTCTCATTGAGAATGAAAGCTTGAGCTTATGGGTTTTTTCCACACACACAAACTCACCCAGCCAATCGAAGAGATATTTCCTTTTACAGTCAAGCACGCCTGCTTTGCTGTTCCTATGCTGCTGTGTGCTGCATGTGTGGTCACTGGCTCGGGGTGGACATGTCTGTGGTGTTACCTGTAGGGGTAGCTGTTGACTTCCCCTACTTGACTTGTACCTGTAGGCCTATCTGGTTTCTGGAGCCAGGCCTCTGTTCCCTCACTGTATTTCAGGAGCCAAAGAAGAGGGCTAGTCTGGAGGATGTCATCATTTGGGCAGCTTCCTGGTCCTCTAGAATAATGTGGGCCTAAGACCAGACGGGAAGCAAAAGGTCAGCTTTCTCAGGTTATACCACTGAGCTAGAATTTGTATTCATTTAATGAACATGCCTATGGGGTAGACTATGTCACATGCTGTAGCCTACTGCATATCAACAGTATATCTGAAGTAAAAAATAATGATGAGTTATTCACTAATATTTCACTCTCTTCTGATACTCACTAATGACACTTAGAGGAAGCATTAGTAGTACAGTAGCATTAGTACACTATGGACGCGTTGAATCCAACATGTGGAGCTTCACCTGCAGGCCTTTGGGCAAACTGACAGGCACAGTAGGCTACTTTAGCACCAAACTAGACTAGGTTGTTACATAAAGCACCTGTTCAGGCCAGACAAAGTGCCATGGTGCTTTTTTAGATGGCCTCTGTTACAGCAGCAGTTCCACGGGGGTGGAAGAAAGTGAGCCTCCTTTAATCATTCCTGCAGCACAATGGCGCTCTCGTCTCAATGAGCCACTCTGGGATTTGTGCATTTGGTTTAACTTTCTTCTGCACATCCTGCACACACCTCTGAACAACCTCTGCTTTTACATTTTCAGTAATACGACCATAACGACGATCTATATTGCTCCTCTACTTCCCATATCAACTACAGTATATGCAACATGTCACAATAATGGTCAGTAATCGTAACAAACTAAACGTGTAAGTTTGAATGTATCATAGTATTTAAATGTAAGCAGTCCTTGCTGCTGCCATGAGTGAGCCATTAGTGGGGCCATGGTCGCACTGTAGGTCAGCCTTTCAGCGAGAGCACAGAGGCAGAATGAATGCCTGGGCTGCATGCCCTTCACTGGGAGACCTATAGAGGAGAATGGGACGGTTGAATGAGCATTCGCACTGAAGGTGTATTCAGCCCCGGCAGTCAGTCCTTAAGACTCATGCAGCATCGCTACAGTACAAAATCCTCTTGAGCTTGTGTGTTCACAACATCATCCATTAGTGTGCGCATGGCTGGATCTGGACATAAAGACGATAAAGGCACCAAACAGCACAGGAAATACACACACACACACACACACACACACTGGCATGGCCTGGTCCCTGTAAGGAGGGCTGGGGAAACATACAGTGTCATGTGCAAACACACAGGAGGAGCCATGGCATCGTATCCGGCCCAGAGCACCACTGACCTTGGCATGCGCCTGCTATTGTGTTGGCCACTGGAGCGCCACTGACCTTGGCATGCGCCTGCTATTGTGTTGGCCACTGGAGCGCCACTGACCTTGGCATGCGCCTGCTATTGTGTTGGCCACTGGAGCGCCATCCTCCAGCAAATGTATGCAGCACTGGGGCCCAGCAGTGAGATAAGACATCACTTCATCCAGTCTTAATGCTCAGTCTTCGTGACTTCCTTAACCTGATGCACTGCAAATGCTAATGTGTTACATAACACATCTCAAGTCACCCTTTAGCAGAGACAA
>JASCQY010137566.1:0-12554 GCA_030264315.1 Sardinella tawilis | reverse complement strand
TGTCAAACTAGGCATTGCAGACACATAGAGAAAAAATGGTAAGTGTTTTCATGTTCAACTAGGGGTTGACTACAGATCAGCAATTTCCTAAAATTAGGTGGTGTATCCCTTTAACTTCATGGCAGGCTGCATGAAAGAGAGAAGAGGCCTTAGTTAGGCCACCCCTGCCCCAGCCCCAACCCCGCCCCCGTAGATCAAGTAGTCCAAGTCAATGTTCCTTTTCATGTCTGTTAAGAAGATAGCCTCATTTCGTTTTCCATCAATCTTAGAACAGTTTGTAAGAGAAGAGTCAAGTTTTAAACAGGAAAAAATTCTGGATTCTATGAACACTTTTAAACAGGATGCTAGTGGGTGGGATGCTAGTAGGCAACAATGGATTCTATGATTTATGCAAACCACAACACTACCGTCAAACTGAGACAACAACTGGATGAACTAAAGAATGGTAAAACTGTTTAACTGGAAAATGAATACATTGGCCCAAAAGGTGGCGTATTCCTTTAAACCACACTGAACTGTAATCAATTCGCCACTTCTCTTGACCACAAATACACACTTGTGTGTTCAAACAAACTCTTCAACATCTCAGTTCAAGTTTTCAGTTGCTTGTGCTGAGTAAAAGATGGACAGAAATGAAAGCCGGCAGAGGAAGGTATTGGGGAGAGAAGAGGAAGGTGTTTTAGTGAGTGCCTCTGTGAGGTAACGAGAGGAAGACAGGGCGCAGCCACAAGCACCGTTTGACACCCTTCAAAGGTACGACCACAGACCAAACTCTCGCCTGCTCAAGTTTCACTTCCATGCACTGGGCTTGCAATGGACAACCCACAAAAACATGTTTGTGACAATTCTTTCATTTCTATCTCAGCACTATCTAGCCCATGCATAACTAGATCAGACTGACGGATTAGATTAGATTTGGACAATACTGGCTATTTACAACAACTGTGTTGGATTTCTTTTCTCTGCAGCACATGCATCCTAAATATCAGTTCAGAAATTGAAAACTTCAGAAGAAACGATGGCAAGAAGAAGCCAGACTACAACACTAGCATAAGGTAACTGGCTTTAAAACAGAACCCTTCCACGGGTGGCAGAATGGACTAATCAATCAAAATATAAGGGAGAAATAATATGAAATATGATCATAAGTCAGGCTTTAACATACTTTTTCAAACTTTCTCTCACATTCACAGAAAATTCTTGGAAAATATCCAATGCATCTCTGTGAAATCTACTGCTAAATTTGTCTCAACAGTCAACTGCAAAACTAACAACAAAGCCAGCAGAGGAAAAAACAAGGTGCTCAACCTAGTGTAAAACTGGCCAAGTAATTACAAGGGTCAACTTGCAAAGGAGCTGAAGTCTAATTCTGAACAACTTCCCTCTTGTCAAATGGTTTCACATAGATACAGTACAGTGCACACACACGTGTTTGAGTTTCTATCTCTGGTGGTTTCAGATGAGTCCCAAAGCGCCTGCGAGTGCTGCTGTACCTGTGGGGCAGGAGTCCAGGCTGAGGTTGGGTGGGCGTTTCTGCGAGGCGGAGGCCACGGGAGTCTGGGGTTCCACCGAGCGCTCGCCCTGCCGGGCACCCTCTCTCCCCTCCTCTCCCGGCACATCGTCCTCCAACACCTCCTCCATTGCCTTCTGCAGCTGCTCGCTGCCGTTCCACGACATCTACATGTAGGGACAAACACACACAAGTCTCAGAGGCATAGGCTGTGTGTGTGTGTGCGCGCGTGTATGTACTGTACCAGTCTGTCTGCTTGTCTGTGTGGGTGTGTGTCACCCTGATTGCAAGCAATGCAGTCTAAACAAATATGACATTGACAATATCACTAAAACAAGGGTGATTCCTCTGACTTAATAAGGAATCAGCCTGCACTATGCTTGATGTAGAGTTAAATTCATCTCTAGTCAGAAGTATCAAATGAATAAAATTTAGTTACCATGTCTTATGGTTTTGCTGTTTGACAAAGAAATGGAATGGTTAAACTCAAAATGACTGTTCAAGCGTGAGAACCACACAACAGAGATGCCGAGATGACACCAACTCTGTGTGTGTGTGTGTGTGTGTGTGTGTGTGTGTGTTCTTTGTCACCTTGAGTCTTGGCTTGCCCTCAGAGCTTGACGGTGACCCCCCCGCAGATGGTGGCACCAGCACAAACTCCTCGCTGGTGACGGTGGACACAGATTCAGTGGAGCCGCTCACTCTGCCCAGAGACGAGCTGTCATCCATGGTGGCCCTCCCCTGGCCCACGCACACACACCTCTCGGCTGGGCCTGCTGGGGACAAGCAGCACGGGGAGGTGAGGAGAAATCACTCCGCTATGAATCACATCTGCTATGAACTCATCACTTGCAGACATTACACAACCCAATAACCAAGCAAGCAAACAAACAAACAAACAACAACTAGACTAACAACTAGACCACAATCTCAGCCACTAATGTACGTCAGTTATGTCCCAGATATAAGCCACAGCATGTAGAAGTCACAGCATGTAGAAGCCACAGCATGTAGGCTATGAACCACAGCACAGTGAGGCTACTTCCAATGGAGCCGAATCAGATCAGACTGCACTGAGATGGTGGACAGAGGAGAAGACCTGCATTCCCATGTCCATGTAGGCTATAGCCTAGTCTAGCCCTCCACCATGCCTCATACCTCAAGCCATTTGGCCAAAGCAGCGCAGTAACCTGCAGGAATTGGCAGTAAATGGCCCAAACTCCAGTGTGGGGTGGGTGTGGGTGGGGGTGGGTGGGGTGGGTGTGGGCGCTAATGCCAGGTTGAGCTGAGCCAGCCATTCGCACTGTTCCGCAAAGCTGGGTGGGAAATGATAAAAGGCAAAGCACAGCACTTTGTGGGACCTTTCACACCCATTCAGCTGTCACAGAAAAAGGGAAATACTGTATGAACTACACTTCACTTCAATATGCAGACAAAGCAAGCCCTGCAGCATGACCATGCACAGCACATGAAGAACCTGACAGTGCAGTAGGCTAAAGGTGGTCTGCTTGGAAAAACAGGAGCAAATCTTCAGGTGTGACATAACAGACTGGGGCGTCCATGTCTGATCATTCTGCTGGAAAGCTTTAAAGCAGCTGTACGGAAAGCCCTTGATCAAATGGGCCAATCAGAGTGCCTAGAGGAGCTCATTCAATATCTCTCACCAAAACAGTAAGGTGATGTGCTCAGACTAAAGACAAGCCAAAGAATGGGGATTTTTCTAACCCTCCTGTTTTGTGACTTAAAATCTGGATCTAGGATCACATCCAAGTGTGGTATCAGTGTGATAAACACAATTAATATGATCATTCATTTAGGCTAAGTCTCTTAGACAGAGCGACCCCTCTGGCTTTAGATGCTCCAAAGGGCATTTATGCCTTGTCCTCATTTTGTTCTCAAAAGTTACAGACCATCTTACTGTAGGCCTATTCAGCGATTCTGGACAGATGGGTGGTCAAGGGCCTTATGGCATGCCAGTCATCTGGCTCCATAAAGATGACATGCCTAATTGGACATCGTTCTTTTCTGAAATACCATGTCGGATTGAATAGCCATTTAGCTGGTTCAAGACTGTTTTTGTCCAACATTCTGCTTGGAAAGGGCAGTTTTGCTCTGGGTCTGAAGAGGACAGTTCTACTGCTCTGTTTTGACATGAGCTACTGTACAGCACAGACAGCGACTGAGAGAGAAGTGCATTGCTGGTACAGATGTGAGGCCACCTCCACTAATACAGCACAGCACAGCACAGTACAGGCATAACGCAACAGCAAAAGCCGAGTGCCCTGGCAAACAGTGCGCTTCTTCAGACGCCCTTCAGTGCAGTGACTGGTCAAAGGGCCCGTCTCTCTCTTACTCAACCGCTCTCATACAGACACACACAAAGCAGTGGGTGTCCAGCGCCCCTCCCCTCCCCTCCCGTAGCCAGCTGCAATCATGTGCTCCAATCACCCTTCTTCAATTACCCCCCACACACCAGCCATCTCCCACTGGCCAGCATCATGATGAATGCGTCTCCTCTCTCTCCCTCCCGGAACAGTTTAGTCCCAGGCACACGTGGCCTAATATTTGTGAACAAACTCTAATTGTTAGATACTTGATGAGGCACCAATGGAATTAGGCACACACACACACACACACACACACTCACTCACACACACACTATGGAAAACACTTGTCTAAGGACACATCATGTGTTAGAACAAAGATGGCATTTGTATTTGACCTAATCATATTACTTTTAATTCAATTTAAACACAACAATTAGACTACAGAGCATTCATTAATTGATTCATTTCTTAATTTCCCCACGATGGAGGGAAAATGCCAGAAAATTCCAAATGGATGGGACAGTTCAAGCTCAATTCAAAAATTCAAGTCTGTGAAGTAGTCTAGGCACAACTTTAATTTGTACTCTGCCCGTGAGAGTTGAGGTTTCATGTTTACACACAAGCTACAGTAATGGCAGCAAGACAGGTTCCTCAAGTTGACCAAAACAAGGTCACCAAACAGCAAATGAAAGTTCAAGTTGGATACGAAATGATATAGAAAGCCACACAAGGGAAGGGCCATCGCCATTGACTTTAGTGAGGACGAGCTCCAAGCCACACTGCCCACACAGAGTCTAATTATGGGGCAAGAGCGGTATCCAAACAGCGTTATGACTGACTCCCATCACCAATTGGCAAAGCAAAAGGAACAAAATTAACATTTTATAACCTTGGCCGAAGTGAAATGAAAGTTCCCCTCAATACTTCAAATATTGTCGCATTGTTCTTGGTCTTACAGTGTAGGCTACATGTAGGTGGACTAGCCCTGCTTCAGGTTTTGGAGACCACTTCCTTTCTGCACTTACAGATCTCACCTCACTTTGCATTCAACTCACATCCAAAGTCCAGACCAACTCTAGGCCGGCATCCAACCTTTTAAAAAAGTGCGGCTGGGAGGAGCAGCCTCGGAGTCTGGCACTGCTGGCCGCCCAGACAGCTATGACACAGTCTAATTATGGGAGCATTAGGCTTCATTACATCACCCACACAACAAGCTCTACTCCTGCTACCATGGCCTGCTCCCAATGGATAAAAAAGATGGAGTATCGCAATGTGATCAACTTCAGCACTATTAAACTCCCCTTGCACTGCTTGGAGTTCTGTTGGGGTTAGGAAATTGGTATACAGAAATGTGGTTAAATAGCCTAACTCAGGAAGAGAGTGGGTGCAAACACTGAGAACTGGCATTATGAACTGACCAGAGGAAGTTGACACTCTGGTGGAAGTGTGAGCTGTGGAAGTGAAGGTTGCCATTATTATTATTCTTGCATACTGCACCCTGTTTTGACAAGCACGTGATGAAAGAGTGTTCGATTTCTAAAGACTTGTTTGACAAGATATAGCATAATGGACGTTCATTACCTAATGTCAACGCCGCTTAGCATGTTCATTTGGCTGGCTGGTTAGACAAGAATTGATATACGAAAGCGATCAGGGCTCAACACAAAGGAAGGTGTGTCATCAAAACTTTTCAATACACACCGAGGTGATCATATGGTCCATGATAGCATCACAACATTAACAACTTAGCTCGCTAGCTGGGTATTTACAGGCAAGTAATTACGGCGGTTTGGGGGGAAAAGGTTGAACTTCGTAACACCGGACAGCTTAAGTTACTGCATGTTATCTCTACAATAACGCGTCATCGTACACTCTTTAACTACTGGGCCAACCAGCATAAACTGTTTCAATAGCTAAGCTAACAAGGCTGCATCCTCCAACATCAAAATAATAATTTAATTGACAAGCCAACATTACATAAGTCCTTTCGTAGACAACGTGAGGGGTGAAGTGATATGTTGATCTATGAGAAAATCATACTGCAATGAGGACATTCTTCTCAACCAGGACGGAAGGCTGGCTAGCTAACGTTAGCTAGCTTGCTAGCTTACTCAACAGCTTGCAGGATAGCAATCTGTGCATCAAGCACGTAAGATAACAACAAAAACTTTCGTTGGTTCCTGACACCTCAGATAGTGATAGGACAACACTTACATACAACAATACGGAGTAAAGTGAGAACTGTCAGGTAGCCTGCTTTTAGTTTGGCGTGCTATTATTGTGACAGGAAGTCACGTTTACATTTGTTAGCTTGCAACATTTACGCTACCTGGCTAAACTAGCAGAGCTAGCTAACTACAGCCAGCTACAGCCAAAATTGTTGGCGAAGTCGCTAGAAGCTCGTTAGCATGCTACTGCAACTCAAAATACATTTCTCCTATATGATCAAACATTAAGCTAACGCTGGCTAAAGTAACAGATCATACAAACATTCGCATTGCAAAGTAAGCCAAGAACAAGTAATTTCTTCTCCAAAAATAGCCAGCAATTAGTTGAGTTTGGGTTCTGACAGATGAAAACAACTTACTTGCTCGGAGTTTGGGCGCAGAGTTGACTAGCTGTCAGCTGAGCACTGTTGGCAGGCGCGCCACCGACACATCCTCCATCCGCAACCTCAGCGTGCCCTGCGTTACAGCAGATGGTGACGTCACCCCTGTCAAAGCTCCTATTATAAATTCTTTGGTCAGCTACACCTTCATCTTTAGTCACTTAATTTTGACTTCCATGCTGTTATGGATGGAAAATTTGCAGTTTATGATATCTTGCAAGGCTCAGCAGTAGGCCTAGTGCAGGCACACTAGACTAAAATTAGGCTGATATGAAGCTGATGCCCGCTGATGTCCACTCTTTTGGGAAGTCTTATTCAGTACAATTTTAGACCCAGTAGTAGGCACAGCCTATCTTTTGCAGTTCAAGAGTGGGAGGTCAGTCTGATGTTGGACACTGAAGCATTAAGATTTCCCTTTAGGCCTATTACACCCAAGTCCAAAACCTGAAAAGGCCTCCATCACAATCCTTCCATCTCAACTGTTCACACTGTGTCAAGTAGGCCCAGCCAAAGTCATAAAGAGCAGGGATCCATTATCACCATCTGAAATGCCTTTGGTGTTGAAACACATTGAAATGTGGCCTTATCCTTACAAATGCTATTGGATAAATGGACAAACATTTCCGCAGACCCTCCAAATGTTGTGGAGAGCCTTCCCAGAGTAGTGGAAGGTGTTATATAATAGGTTAATAGATACCAGTTTCATATGGATTAACACATTAATTTGATGTGAATAGAGTGTCCCAATATTTTATAGTGATTGTAAGTGGACTGGCTAGACAGACAAGTCTTGGACTCGTAAATAGCCTAATACTCGGCCTTGGTTGGTCTCGGCCCACAGTGGGAGGAGAATATCAGAGCGAGTCCTTGACACCATAGTGTTTCTTTTTTTCCAACAGATTGTTTGTATGTTAATATTCACAAAATATTCATCATTACAAATCCATGTATACATCTATCACAGAACGAAGACATGGGCGAGCAGCCTGCAATCATAATTACATCCAGTTGAGTGCATATTTGATATTAGGCTTCGTAGGCGCACGCAGCCCCATGGAATGGGAAGGTTAATCGGTTGTGGTCAGACCTACAGAAGGTTTTGAGATGTGGATCCATGATATCAGTAAAAAGTCCTTCTGAAGAGGTTAAGACACAAGTGTAGCAGACTGCTCTTCTAAACAATCTCCAGTCTACAAGAGCTTATAAAATGAATATTAACCAGGGTGACACTAAATCATTATGAAAACAGACTTTGTTTATGGTCTTGGTCATGACTCAGTCTCAACCGTACCTAAGCAGTCTCGTCCATTTATGAGAACACACAAAATGTAATAAGTTCATTTTATTTTTTGCCTTGCTGTTTCGATCAATCCATCTTTTAAAATCACTCACAGTTTAAACTAGAAAGACATTACAGGAAAATATTCCTCTATAGCAAGCATTGTTATTTAATAATATGTGTATTACTTCTTCAGTATTGGTCATAAAATCATTAGCAAATATTTTTAATCAACAAAAAATAAATTAATAAAACTATCTCAAGTGCATCACATGTTTAAATACGTATCAAGATGTGGTGTTCAGATGTTATATTTTGACACACTTCAACAACAAAGAGACAAGTTGTCAATCCTTTCTCAGTTCTACTGAGCTCCACTGCAAATATTAGAGCTGAATCAAAGGTCAGCCAATTGAATTGATAAACACACACATACATACAAACCATTCAATGCATTTCATAGTAAATACACATCCACAGTTTTGCAATAACCTTGGCAAATATAAACACAGGTAATATACGTCATTCCTTTATCAGCATCAACTCTACCCCTTGAAAAGTATCAGTCCAGCTGGAGATGCCAGAGCTGAATGAAGTCCAGTCCAGTATACTCAAAAGTGGATACAGCTGATGCAACTCCCCTTCCAAAACACAAAGACCAATCAGGCCTAGCATTGTCATTCTGTTCAGTTCTGTACATCTGTCTAAAGCTTTTTGCATGGCTAATATGTGCATTACTAACTTACAGAGACAAAACCAACTGCCAGACTGACAGTTACATTGTTTGGCATCCCTTTCTTTACTTGTCACAAGAAAACATGAGAATTTGCATAGGGAAATATCTGGAAATAGTTTTACAGTAACACTAACATAAATGTTGATTGTTCTCCTTCTCCTCAATGATACGGTATATAAAATTATGTTTTCAGTTTACCTTGTTTTACAGGTTACACACGACAGACACAGTTATTTATTTAGTGGCTGTTTGAAATGGAACAAAACAAACAAACAAACAAACAAAGTGGGTCCAGGTGGAAGTGTTCCAGAGATAGCCCTCAGAAGCATTAGCAGGAAGTCCACACGTGGCCCGTGAGGAGATGCCTGCAGTGTGTGCTCAGGCTGGCCCATTCCCAGCACAAGGCATTCCCAAGGCCCAGCTGCTCCACTGCAGCCCGAGTGGATAGAATCTGTATGGAGTCGGACTTCTGCAGGATCCCAAACCTTTCTCAACAACAAGGATTATGAAATGGAACAAAGAGAATCGATTTTTGGAGGAGTCTGTAGTAGTAGTAGTAGCATTTGGATCTGGTGAAAAGGATTGTGGGTAGCCTAGCACAGTGGCCACAGGCTTCTCATACAGTATAGATGTCTCCCCCTGTCCACACCACTCCTTGTCCTCTGTGTTCCCTGAGACATCAGGTTAGGACTGCAGAGGGCGGGGCAAGGACCAATCACAGGGCATGGTGGACCAATCACAGGAGCCGTGGAATCACACGTCGGTGCTGATTGCTTGCCTGTTGCTGTAGAAGTCTGGTGTGGTGTTGCGGGAGCTCAGCGGGGCATCATGCATCTTGGGAAGGGGCAGCGAGAGCGAGGGGTTCTCAAAGTGGGTGGGCATGTAGGTGATGCGCTCGCCCCCGTTGCGCGTCTCCTCCGTGGAGCGCACGTAGAAGGGCGAACCGTAGGGGGAGCAGGACGGGCAGTAGCTGCGCGGGGGGACGGGCTCCGGGGACAGAGACAGAGGGGTGGTGGCGCTCCCATCCAGCCCGGGGGCAGTGCACTCGTTGCAAGCATGCTGGGATGGGGTGACTGAGGCAGCATCACCTTCCGACTCATGCTTTTTACAGCAGTAATACTGAGAGAGAGAGAGAGAGAGAGACAGAGAGAGAGAGAGAGAGAGAATGGACAGAGGACAGAGAGCAAAACATCAAATGGGATGTGATAAAGGAGTTTAGAAATATTCACAAATGGATTTACAATTTTGTTCAGTGTTGCACTGATATCTAAACCAGAGCAAAAAGATGGGCACAGTGGCACCTCTGCAGGCAAGCAAGCGCTTCTCACCTGGAGACGACAGTAGCAGAGTATTGCAATGATACTCAAGAGTATCACTGTTGCAAGAATTCCTCCAGTTATGACAACAGTTCCAGCTGTCATCCGACCAGATCTCCATCAAACTCTAAAGACAAATGAAGCCAAATATTAATAATATCAATTTTAATATTGCAACATCTTTTCCTACTTTAGAACAGAAAATAACCACGACACAGACATTTCACAACCTGCAGAGGCTGCATCATGCATGCATCATGATTAGACAGTGCACATGACCTCAGTACTGAAGCCACCACTTCAGATTATCCTCAGAGAAGGAACAGAAAGGCCCCTGGAAGATGCTAATTATTCAGACAAAAACTCACCCAGTTAGAAGGGAGAGAACACTTGCATGAAATATATTTAGTCTAACAGACTGAGAGCCTTGGGGTACTGAATAAAAAATGCATAAAATTGAATCGTTTCATGTTAGGGTGGAGCCAGTCCCAGGCATCCAGTAGAGAGCAATGCTGCCTCCACAAGATGGCGCTAGAGATCTGACAATGCATATGGAGGCCAAGCCTACATGAACACTTCTGCCAGATAAGAGGTCTGTGGCACAGAATATCAGTTTACATGTGATGATCCCTCAATGATTCCATCTGTGGACTATACACTGTTAAAAAAAACACAAATGGCACAGTGAAAGTTTTATGCATGGTTCACAATTTCAATTTCAATGTCAAGAAATTGGCAAAATAGCGCATCATATCACACATCATTGTTTAAAAAAGAAGAATTTGATTCCTCATGGCAATTAGACATTTCAGAAACAAAATGTCTTGGCAAAGAACTTACTACACCTGCTTAAAATATGGCAAGAACACAAGTCAGAAAAATTCACACATTTGTGACACACTCACACAATTGTGACTCTGTAGAGAGGTGTGTGTGTGTGTGTGTGTGTGTGTGTGTGTGTGTGTGTGTGTGTGTGTGTGTGTGTGTGTGAAAATTCAAACCTAATTCATAAAGTTCAGGAAACGCATAGCTTTTCTTTTTTCTCACTAAAAAAGATTCAGAGAACTCGCTTCACAAAGATGCACAAAAGTGACACCTGCCACGGTTAGAAATGCGCTATGGAAAGCGTTTGGCCTCTCTAGGCTATACAGTGTACTAGACTAGAGTATGTTGCACATACTAGTGAGCCCCATCTGCCGCAGCCTATGGTGCATGTGCATCCACTGCGCTACTGCAACATGGCACAGCATGCCAGCTGTAGCTAACATGAACATATGGATGCGGTGCCCCGTGATTGCTGATGTCCCTGTGCTATTGTTGTGGCTTGGCACAGGCACATAATGCGTTCTGGAAGAGCTGCTGGGTCCAGGGAGACCTAACTCACTCCCACTATCTGAATAGCATACAGGATTAGCCCCTTCCAACGGCCACTGCCAGATTACAGCAACAATACACAACTGCTCTGTTCAGTTTAAACCCTTTTGCATTTCTAGCACAATCACAGATAAGACACTAGCATAGAATGCCTATGCAAACGCATGCCTTCTGTTACCTTCACAAACATGCTTCGCTTTTGGCATGACAGCAGTACTAATGGAATCAATGTCCCACACATGAATCTGTAAAAGGATCCCCGTCAGGCGTCTGCAGGGTGGAAAGATTTGCGGTTTAATTGGTGGGTTAATGTGAGATAGAACGGACATCCTCGATCCTCCTCTCCCCGTGAGCGAGGCGGCGCGGCGCTGCACACAGGCTCAACTCAGCGGAGAGATAATGCGGAGTGAATCAAAGTGGTGCAAAGGTCAACGCCAACCCCCCAAAGATAGGGATGAATTTTTAAAACTACTCAGAGTGCCTTTCTTGGATGGTGCCCCTCTTTCTACTGAAAGCCTGATGAGTAAATCTCGTATGAGTGTGTGTGAGACTGAGTGTGTGTAAAAAGTCATGTTTTATCCATGTTCCAGTGTACATGTAGCCTACTATAGGTATGTGCCTGGGTGCATACAGTAGCCTACCTGTCACAGAGACTGTGTCTGGACATCCATTTGCTGTAAGTTCGTATTATTTAGTTATAAATGATAGTAAAAATAATCTTCACTACTAACGTTCTAGATATACCCCTGCAACTGCCACATACCTTTCAACAAATAGCCAATGAGTTTGTGAGTGGACATTGCACATCGCCCCCAAATCCCTGCCTCTCATTCTGTCACAGCTGCAGACGAGTCTGCAAATCGATAGGTGGGGTGGATCCCAGTTGCCATGATATCAGGAGGCTGGGGAAATGCTTCCTTGGCCCTGACCCAGGAACAGCATTTGAGCCCCGACTTCTATTTGTCAGTTTTTCCCTGTCCGTTCTTCGTTTCTTTCCCTCCCACCATGCTCTCTGTGTCCACCCGTACCTATCCTCCTGCCTGCATCTGGGCTTGGGCTCCATGTTACTGCACCTGGGCTTGGGCTCCAGAGTTACTGCACCTGGGCTTGGGCTCCAGAGTTACTGCACCTGAGCTTGGGCTCCAGAGTTACTGCACCTGGGCTCCAGAGTTACTGCATCTGGGCTTGGGCTCCATGTTACTGCATCTGGGCTTGGGCTCCAGAGTTACTGCATCTGGGCTTGGGCTCCAGAGTTACTGCATCTGGGCTTGGGCTCCAGAGTTACTGCATCTGGGCTCCAGAGTTACTGTATCTGGACTTGGGCTCCAGAGTTACTGCATCTGGGCTTGGGCTCCAGAGTTACTGCATCTGGGCTCCATGTTACTGCATCTGGGCTTGGGCTCC
>JASCQY010137558.1:0-12554 GCA_030264315.1 Sardinella tawilis | reverse complement strand
CATGGGATAGTGAGAAACGCAATTTCGATTCCTTTGTATGTCTAGTACATGTGAAAGAATTGACAAATAAAACTGACCTGACTGACTAGTACCATGACAACATTACTGCTCTTGTCAAGGTCTCCATTCTACCAATGAGTTGGCCAGTGGCCAAATACAGTTCATCAGTGGGCCCACAGTCCACAGGAATCACTAACATGATTTGTTCTGTCTCCATCTATTATCAGACATGGGCTTGGCATGCACTCACTCACACTTCCACTTAGGCTTTATAGTGGTGATTAATGAGTTTTTTACTATACACGGTAGCTCCAGAGCTTCAGGGTGCCGTGTGTCACGATGAATGTAAATCAAGCGATTCTTCCTGCCAATAAAACTGACCACAAGTGCTTTCATCTGACAATCTTAAGTCTTTGGCACTTTCACGGCAGCGGAGAAAGAGGGGTCCTCTACCTCCGTAAAGCTAAGAATAATAATAAAAAAGTGATGCTCAGCAGTATTTCTCTAATGAAAGCAACACACTATTAGTCAGAGAGAACCAGTCTTCCAGGGGCTTTATTTCCAAATCTCTTGTGGGGAAAGTGGAGAACAAAAGTTCAAAGTGATTCGTACAATATTTATGAAGCCTCTGAACCTCAAAGCCGTTGCACTGGCCTGACAAGACTCAAGGCAAGGCACGAATGTGAGCGCTCTTCAGCTCTTCTGTGTTCTTCAGGTTCACTGCATCCACAGTCACCTTCACTTAAGCATGTAGGCGGAAAAGAGGAAATAAAGGGAGCGTGTTTGCACATTTTGACAAAGGTTCGATTTCTTGCTTTGTGGTCAGCCCAGCCAGCCCTCAAACGTGGCTATTCCTTTTGTTAGAGCCGGCCTTCTCTCTGAGGCGGAATCACGCAAAAGAATTCTACCCCTCCCTAACCACAAATCTGTGCGTGTGGATTTTTTTTTTTTGTGCCATTCGTCTCAGAAGTTGTCAAAAGCTTTGTACAGGCACTGTCAGTATCCGTGCACTGTGTACACAGAAACGTGAGCACAGTAAGCACTTTAGAGCAGCCTCCACTTCAGGCCAGGCTTCTTCCCTTTTTTTTTTGGCGTTCAGCAGAAAAGAAAAAAAAACAACAACAAAAACAACAAAGAGAAACATCACAAGACGCCTTTGACATATACTGTACGTGGCGGGACAACTAAAAGAACTGAATGCCGGGAGAGGCCAGGGTAGCACTGCGGCGTGCCTGACTGTGCCAGGACAAAGGTCAGAGGTCAAGAGGTAAAGAGCACACTAAAATGTCAGAGACTGTGTAAATGTTAGGATGCTTTCCTACTATTTGTAAATTTAGAAGACTTGAGGTTTTATATAGAGAGCCAGTGTAATTTGTCCATTGGATTCAGTCGCCTAAAGAGCAGCTTAACTTATTATTGCAAGTAGTGCTGCAAGATGTAGTGTGGGGGGACTCCATATGGCCAGTAGTTTCTCTGACTAACCACGGGGGAACGACGCCTGTGATGCTTGAGGTAAGAAAACATTCTACACCGTGCAATTTACTGTGATCACATTTCAGTGTAGCTTTTTGTCTCTATTAGTCATATCAATCATTAATCCTACTATTCCCCTGTAAATATATATATTTTTTTTATTTGTGGTTTACGGGGCTGCGTTGAATGAGCAACAGCGTGTTTTAGTCAGTGCTTCTCCAAGGCTCGTTCTGGGGATGCTTGAGGATTTGAGGTTTACGAGTGATGCCACTGGCTCCAGCTTAAACAAGGCTGCTCACACTGCGCTGTCATCGCTGCCCTCCTCTTAACTCCTCACATCAGTCCAGTCAGTCAGTCAGTCAGTCACCATCCTCGCTCTGCGCGTCTGCTTCGGCTCCTGACGGGAGTTCATCCATAAACATGACTGGCTGCTGACGCGGGTGTGGGAAAAAAAGCTGACGCGTTGAGACTCTCGTGGGAAATGCGCCCACAGGCTCCCGAGACTCCGATTCAAGTCTTATATTAAAAACCCACACTGGGAATGGCTGGTAATTCAGCATTACTGCATGAGCAAGAGGCCTGGCTTACAGTGCTCCAGTAACAGTGATTATTCTCACTGTCAGTAAGGCCAAAAAGTTTTGTTTTGTGCTGTAGCCTATGTGGAAATATGGAACGCTGGTTTGCTAGTGCATAAGGCCATCATACTAGCTTTCTCGTTCTCTCGCACACAGGCACATACACAGAGGCGCACAAACACACACAGAGGCTCACATATTCACATGCACACACACACACACACAAACACACAGAGGCTCACACTCACGCACGCACAAACACACACACACACGCACACACACACACACACACACACACACACACACACACACACACACACACAAACTGCAGACAGCAACTATAAATATGGCCAACTGAGGATGGGCGGTTCAATTTATAACGGCTGCGCCAGAGACTGCTCCGAAACAGGAAGAGCTGTGCCAACGCCCATACATCACCACCACAGCTCAGCAGAGCCACGGCACCGGACTCCCACATCATATTAATACACCCATTACTCCACGGCCCAGAAAACCTACACACTGCTGGTCAGAGGACCGTAAAGCTGAAAATAACACAGCTGATATGACTCTCGTATTGGGGCTACTTGAATATGAATAATGTATGGTCATCAGAGTCACACTTCTCACACAGTGAGAATGAGTCAGTAGAGTGAAATCAAGCCCGAGGATAAGGGTAAACACACCATTTGATTACAGAAAACTTTTAATAGAGCTTTAGAACTTCAGTAAATCCATTACGGTTTACCAGCCAAGCTAGTTTGACTAATTTAATTGTGGCGTGATGCTAATTCCATAATGATTGATTGAGCAAGTTGGTGGAACAGCCTGTACACCACTTAGAAAGACACTGTGATGTAGAAATATTATTGTTGACACTTCTTGTTGCAGAGGACACTTGCCCAGGACTACCCTGTTTGTGGACATGAGTGGTTAATCTAAAAAATGTAATAAAAATCATCAATCAGTATATTTTATCCTCCACTTCCACGTTTCACATATTTGTAGTGTATTCTATTCCTTTGAAATAAACTGCAGAATACTTCCAAGGCAGCTTGGCAACCTCGCCACAAAAACACACTGCAGTCTGTGTGAGGCTAATGGCCTCGCACGTTACCATATGTCAGGCTTGACAGCAGTTCCCTTATTCCCATGGATTTCCACAAAGAACCCGGCTTGCCACCCTCAAACACGTTGAGAGAACCAGTGAAAACAGCAGCAGAATCTCACACCCCAATCCGCCACTCTGCACAACTGTGTACCTCCAGAGACACAAGCCCTGGCTTTGCTTGGCTTCCTGCCGATGTGTGCTGATGCTGGGTGTGTCTGTGTCATTAGGAAAGAAGCATTAAGCACTTGGGCATGATGAGAATCCCAGTCATTCTTTTCCGTCATGGTATTTTTTTGCCATCTAAAAAACATGGCATGGAACAGGTGATGGGATTTTAAAAAACAGTGTAATGGCCTACAGATAAATGAATCATCTGGAAAACTTGACTGCTTTGACCGCTTGATTGTTCACTTCACTGCCACTCTTCACAGGACTGCAAAAAACAACAGATGTCTGCATTCTGCACCTACTTGATTACCTCTACCAAAGAATTGTGTGTGTGTGTGTGTGTGTGTGTGTGTGTGGGTGTGGGTGTGGGTGAGAGTGTGTGTGTGTGTGTGTGTGTGAGAGAGAGAGAGAGAGAGAGAGAGAGCAAGAGAGGAAGGGAGAGAAATTTCACATGTATATGCTAATGAGTTGGTTAAATACAAAAAAATAGGAAGCGATAAGGGCTTTCAAATGCCAGTCATCCACCAAACACACAGATGGCACATCAAATAGAAAATCTGACAGGAGTCATAAATTGGGACGTTAATTCAGTTGTGTTTGAGGTATCAACAGGGCATCTGCTTATTTGCCTCTGTTCTAATATTACAAAGCCTCACAATGAAAAAGAAAAAAAGAAAGTAAAACAGTTATCCAAAAAGGTACATGCCTTCTCTTTCTGAGTTAAACATCTGAGTTCTGAGTCTGAGTTAACGTCTGAGTTCCTGTTCCAGAGTTCATGTAAGCCAATACTTCACCAATAGCCAACATAAGAATATGTACATTACCGTATAACAATGTGAAATCTCTACTGATATTCATGTTTATCTGTCAATTTACAGTACATCATAAAACTGTCCCCATGACATGCTAACCATTAGCTACCTTTGCAGGACTGAGTACAGCAAAGCCACTCATGCTGCTCAGATGCTAATGCATACAACATTTGTATTGAATAAAATTAATCACATTTGTATTAAGCACATATGCCTTCTGAAGGCATGCTATAGTTGTTCATATCGCCTACAAATGGTCTGGGTGAATCCATTTGAATCTGTGATCACATTTGAATTTGCTCTGCAGATCCATCTCGGTGATTTCTTAATACACAGCAGCATCCAAAACCACCAAAAACCAAGGAACCAAGTCCAGCGGCTGATCCAGCATGGAATGGGCTTTAGCCTACACAGAAGGGGCATCGCTGATGGCATTGCTATTAAACATAGTGAATTTGTATCTTCTTTGGAATGGAACAAGCAACTGAATAAAAACTTAATTTACAAGAATGATGCATTCCCTGTGCTTCTATGATGATTGGTTAAAACTCTGATGTACCAATTTAAGTTTAATTTAAGTTTAAATTACCTGAACAAAGTATCCCAAGCCAATTCTCTTCTAAGAATCAGTCTGGTGATAGTCAAGCTATCGTGCATCACGAAAGCCATAAAGGGAAAAAAAACAGCCCGTGGAACAACAACCCTTGTTCTATCCTAATTATTTTCCAGCTCATGTCGTTGAATTGAACAATACAGTTCCTTTAGGCGGGCTTCTAAGGCCTACAGTACATTGAAATACTACTTCTTCCAATATACTGTGTGTATGCTCGGGAAGATATGATAAAGGCTGAACAAACTGTAAGTGAAGTATCTCTTTCAAACCGCACTTCCAACCAATAACATAAGCAATATTTCACACCCTTCTCTCACAGCTGCACATAACAGCAAGTTGGCACTTCCCAATATCCTCATCTCCATACACAACTTGGTGCCAAATATAATTAGGTTGCTCTCATTAAATGAGAGCAATAGACGCACCATATACAGCATTATTTTTATAGGTGGTTAAAGACAGGCTAGCCATTGGTGGTGCCAGACATGAAACCACAGGCCACAGCAAATCAATAAAGTGAAGGTAAGTAGCTTTTTTTTCAGTATGGTACGAACTACTGGCAGTTGTCCATGGTCCTGAAATAGCTCATGCCTCTGTCCAAGGTTCTGAGGTTCTAGCACTATAAGCTTAAGTTTTGATATAACCAAATACATGAAATCCTGTCTAGACTACAGGGTTCCTTTACAGCTATAACTTAAACAGCTCACAAACACCAACAGACATACTGTAGTAAAGTAATGTAACGTAACCCTCTTGAGTACTTTTCCAGCCAGCTAAATAAGCATAAAAATGTCCAAGTCTACAAGGCCTCATAACTTAATGGGGTCTGAAAAACAACGCTGGCATGTCTTGAGCAGTGACTGATTGCAAGTGCCATTTCCGCTCATTTCCATCCTCTTCTGTGTCCATTAAAAGCCATTCTCTCCATGGTCTATAGTAATCAAAGTACAACAGAGCCCAGTCATAAAGGAAGGCAAGCGCACAAAGTGCTCTTGGTGTGAAGCCTAATTGGCAATGTTCCTGTAACTAAATGAAGAAATTGGGTGCTTTCTCTATCTCCTGCTGGCTTTCCTGGGATTCTGTGGATCACACAATTCTTATTTACATCCCTCCGTATCCGACACACACACACACACACACACACACACACACACACACACACACACACACACACACACACACTCAAAAAAGACAATCTGGCCAGGAATCTTTGGGTGGGCTTAAACAAATATAGAGCCCACTCCAGTTACAGTATGTATGATGGGTAACTGTCTCCGTACAATAGTCAAATAGTTGGTGTCTCTGGCCTGTATACTGTATGTGAGTGTGTGTGTGTGTGTGTGTGTGTGTGTGTGTTATGGAAAGGGACTAGAGAGATGTGCAAAAGAGGTGTACAAATGTGTCAGGTCATAGTGTCCTACACAGCATACTGTATGTCACTATCGGGACAGCTGTACTAAAAACAAAAACTGCAGGCTATTAGAAGTGTAGCCCATTTCAGTGACTCACTACCACAACATTCCCTATAATCCCATTCCAAGTCTATCCACATAACAGTGCAGTTGTTTGACAGCTGTTGTCCAGTTCTGTTCATGATTTAGCCTACCCTCTTCCCTGCTTTTTAGCTTCACTGGAAAAACAAATCAGTTTAACAAAATGCATCCAACTTGTAGAGAGGATAAAATACTGCAAAAACTATCAAACTTATTTGGCCAACTTGCATCACATAATTCACTCAGTCTTAGGGGTGGATGTTTTGCATTGAGGTCTAACAAGCCTTGTAAACAATACCTTCACTACGCGTGTGAAATGAGGAAACCTAAAGGACTCCGTGTGGGATTTCTTCTATTAGAGAGGACAAGTCACAAGTGCTCCTTCAACTATCCAACAAGACAAAGCAGTCCGACGTGATTGAAGTTGTCACACAACTAGGACGACATCTGAGTGTAGCCTCGGTAAAAAAAAAAAAAAAACATGCAATAAAATGGAATAGCCTATGATTGTGCGCAAATGCACAACCGTCTCCAAAACCCGCCTTAACGGTGCATCTTGAAAAAAAGCAGCATTCTATAAGCAGAGGCTCTGATCGCTTGGAATAGGAGAGAGCTCAAAACGGGAAAAGAGAAATGCAAAGGTGGGCAACAAACAACACTCACCGTGTGGAAGAAGGATGTGGATCTGGAGGAGCTAAGACGAAGAATTATTGTGTAACGAAAATAGCCGACACCGGTACTGAAATGAAAAGGAAGAGCCGACTTTATCTCCTTCAAATGCTGCCCCAGACTGTATCATGTGACCGAAGATTTGTCCGATCTTTTAAAGTTCTCCACGCAGAAACATGTGTGCAGTCTGGTTGCTCGTGGATTCCGCTCAGAGCTGCTGAGCTGATCTAATTCCCAACCTGAAAGCGCAAAGCTTATTTCACTCCATCCAAAGCCATTGTCGGGTTTTAAGAGCTCTCGCTTGCGCTTACTTTTGCGCTAACCCAAAACTTCGAATAACGAATGTATGTAGCCAAAATCTTTGTTTTTAATTAGACAGTTTCCAATTGACATTTATCGACATTAGTCGATTATCGACACATTTTGTGTCATTGTTGTGACAGATGACAGAATTTCATGATGGCTTGATAGTTTGAATATGGACATGTCTGATTTCATCTTTAACTTTGATCAGGGATTATGGTGACAAGTCAATGTCTATTCTGTCCCATGATAGTAGCAGGTGTTTTTGACACCATGAAACCCAGTTCATCTGAAATGAACCCTGTTCACGCCATTATCCAGTATATGCCAAACCTTCTCCCTCTTTCTCCACCAGTTTATTTATCTCTTCAGTCTCCTCTCCTCTGCTTGTACTTTCAGTTTCCACGGAAACTGGTATGAAGAGCAATTTTGCCTTTCAAAAGAATCAAGGAAATGTAATTTGTGTAAATTAGCCTGGACAAGAACAGTTGGAGGCATGAATTCACCTGCTTGAGCTTTTACTCACTGTTCTTTGTGAATGTGTGGGGAGTGTGCATTCTAGAGGAGATTTGGGAATGCAATTTTGTCTGTATACATTTCCCTAAATGTAGAAAATGTTTGGCTTATTTACAATAGAAGAAACATTTGAAATTTCAGAATTAATATCTCAGAATGATTTCTCCACATGCTCTCCCTCCTATGAATACCTTGCCTAGTGAGGATGCACCAGTTGCTGTGGACAGCTAGTCTGGTTCCATCAGACTACTTATTTCCAAAAGACTCTGGCCTCCCTTTATTGAAAAATGTTTCTAACCATTGCATTGCATTGGGAATAGACCTTGAACTCAGTGATCCAGCCTAACCGCTCACATTGACATAAATTCCACACACTACACTATCACAACAGTATCACCTACTCCACCATTAATTTTTCCATACTGACAATAAATCATATTGGTAGTGGATGCAAGCTTAAAGCCAGGCAACAAGACAGTCACACTTAAGCAAGGAACCCTGCAATATCTGAATAAATATCTCATTTAAAAGGATGTTGGATGTTGTATTATACATTTTATCTGGATTATCCAATCCAAGGGAGCGGACCAGGCTGTGCAAAATAAAATGCTTGCTCTTCACGTCACTGGTAAAATGTACTTTCGTAAGTGTGTGTGATTACTAAAGTCAAGTAGCCTAGAAATCTAGACCACCTAGCGGCAGAGTATATTCTTGCCTAGCTTCTTGGTCTAGTCTTGCACAGTAAAGGCAAATCCTGGCTTGTCTCGACCTAGGACAGACCAATCAGAATGCTCTATCTGTGTAGTGACTCATTGGGGCGGGCTTAGCACGATGACGAAAGGGCTGTATGTTGGATGAAAGGGCTGCCTGATAGCTCTGATTGGTCAGTAACGCTGGCCTATTACGTGTAGAGACAGTTTGAACAACAACTGTTGATCCCACCTACAGGCTTCATCGCTGTGAACGGTCCGATTCCAGACTATACAATTCATGTGTGCATAGTTTGGCTTGCCAGGCTACAAGTCAAGTGGAGTAAGAACTGGATTCTTTCAGATGCATGTTTTTCTGCACTTTGATTCAGATAGGCTACTCACCAAATGCCCACTCACCAACCTTAGATCATTTGTCTGCTCTCAATATCAGATTGATTTTTAGCCTTATATATTCATACTGATGGCTCATGATGTTAAACTTTATGGCAGAGTCATTGCAGCGCAGCAAGAGCATCGCAGCCATTGACTGTAGATCGCAGCAAGTGGCTGTTTAATTTAAAGCTTTAGAAAAGCTTTTGTGGATGGCAAGATGCATTCCAGGTGATCAAAAGTACTCTGAGGACACATACACTACAATGAGTTCACACAATGAGTTCAGCCTATTTCACACACTCACAACAGACAATTTACAGTCCCTCCCATTGGCCTTCCCCATGAGAATCTTTTCATTTCAGCAATCTCAGAATGCGTCACCTTGCAGAAAGTGTTTTGGGTTCAAGACTGAAATGGGGACACTTTCATTAGGAATTCCTCCTTAGAGAATCCTGCTCGAAGATTGGCTCATTGTGTTAATGGCTTACTTCTGTGGTACCTCAATTATTTCCTCTTTCATTGGCTGATCCCAGAGTGACCAAACAAGCCAAATTAAAGTGTTTGTCACCTACTACTCTGACATTCAATGTAATTACCATTTGAATAAGAATAAATGAGCATCGCAAGGTCACATACAATAAACACTATAACTTTTCATGAGGGTATTTCACGGTCTTCTTAGGTCTTGCATTTACATGCATCTTGCCCTCCCCACCCCACCCCCATGAGAGATAGAGAGAGAGAGAGAGAGAGAGAGAGAGAGAGAGAGAGAGAGAGAGAGAATTCAAGAATCTCAAGAATTTTACTCACTACCTTGAACCTTGAATCTTATAATATCTTTTCTACTCTGTTAGTTACTGCAAACAGTGCGTATGAGCAAGTGTACTGTTCCACAGGATGATTATTCACTGTTTCTGCAGTATACAGTATACTACATGTATGCCTTTTTTCTCAGCTATTATTTACTGTGCACAGTATCTATCTGCTATCTACATCAAGCACTGTGTGCACTACATCTCCGCAGTCTTGCCCAGCATTCTGTCCAAAGAGTTTTCCTTTACTTGCTATTCTGTAAAATCTGGCACACAGCCGTCTAAGAACACTGAGTGTCAGGCTGGTGGCAGCTTGATTGGTGGAATCCCGTATCATGGCAGCTTCCTTGAATAATTGAGAGAGTTTAGTTCGGCTGACCCTCCCCCAACCCCGAGCACAGAGAGCATTGAGACATGCTCAACACTTGTCCTTCAGTCTGGATGGCGCTGCATTCCCAAAGCGAAAGTGCTCACTAAATAAACACCACCCGCCCCAACAAACACACACACACACACACACACACACACACACACACGTCACAAGTGATGAGGCCTGCCAAGCTGAGTCTGTGTCTGTCTACAGATCTGTCTTTCATCCGACACCTCGTGGGGCCATAAAACAAGTAAGAAAAATTAATCCCCTGCTCTGGTTCCATCCTCACTACTCTCAAAATATCAGTCTTCCCTTACTGGCCTTGCTACCATAGTATAGGAATCTTTATGAAAATGATATTTTGGATTTGATATTTTTAATACTCTTACAGAAATGTGTCTGTATGAATGGTTTAGATGTTTTTTGTTTCTTGAAAAGAGGACTTTTTGAGTAGAAAATAGATTTTAGAACATAAAATGACTCAAGCATGTGTATGATGATGTGATTTAATGGCATCAGACGTTTTGCTTCTCTTTCTTTATCGTACATCAATTTAAATATAACTACACAAATAGCTCAATAGGCCTTTAGAATATCATTTTTTTCCCTCAACAGCAAACCCCAAATATTCTAATGATTCCCCATGATAACACCTCACAGCTCTCTTAAAGCATACTTAAAGGTGAACTATGAGGTCCTGCATGATGTCACTTCTGTTGACATTCTAGATAAACACAGACATAAACAAACAAAACCCTACTCTCAAATTCAGGCTACTAAATCACCTTTGTTCACCCCCCCCCCCCCCACATGTGCATGCTAACCCTCCACTAACCATTTTGTTGGTGTTTGACTAAAAGGTGGTTTGTTATGTTTTGGTGCCTGTGCACCTAGTGTTTGTTGGAAGTTTACAGCCCCTGTGTTGTTTACGGAGACCGAACTTTTTCACAAAGTATTCAGGGGGCAGGCAACTAGCTGATCAAGGGGAAAAGCCTTCAAGACAAAAATTAAATTGCGCTAAAAACATGCAAGATCTCATAGGGCACCTTTAATGATGGCAGTTTTCAAAACAACAGTATCACCTACAATACTCCACCACTAATTTTTCCATACTGACAATAAATCATATTGGTAGCAATGCAAGCTCTGTAAAGCCAGGCAACAAGACAGTCACACTTTAGCAAGGAACCATGCAATGTCTGACTCATGTAAAAGGATGTTGCATTAGACATTTTATCTGGATTATCCAATCCATGGGAGTGGACCAGGCTGTGCAAAATAAAATGCTTGCTCTTCATGTCCGTGGTAAAATGTACTTTCATAAGTGTGTGGGATTACCAAAGTCAAGTGGAATAATAACTGGTATATTTCAGATGCAGGTTTTTCTGCACTTTCTGCGCGGCTTCTGAAGGACTGTGCTGCAGAGCTGGCCGTCCCTCTGCACGCACTCTTCAACTGGAGTCTCCAAACGAGCGAGGTGCCGAAACAGTGGAAGACATCCTGCATTGTGCCGGTGCCTAAGGGTGGATTACAGACCGGTTGCCTTGACGTCTGTGATCATGAAGACCTTTGAAAGGCTCCTCCTCCAGCTCCTGGGGACACAATTAGAGCAGGCACTAGACCCCTTGCAGTTTGCCTACCGAGCAAACATGGGTGTGGAAGATACTGTCCTCTACCTGCTACATCGAGTCCTCTGTTTTCTTGATGGGACGGGGTTATGTGAGGCTGACGTTCTTTGATTTCTAAAGTGCTTTTAGCCTCATATTCTGAGAGGCAAACTTGAGAATCTGAGCATGGGGCCTGCTGCCATTGAGTGGATCATCAGCTAACTAACAGAACGACCACAGTATGTCAGACTAGGTAACACAGTCTCAGAAACTGTGGAGACAAGCATTGGGCCCCCCCAGGGAACTGAACTATCCCCTTTCCTCTTCACCCTGTATACATCAGACTTCACATACAATACACCATCATGTCACATACAAAAATAGGGGGGAGGGCATTGAGGTGGTCCAGACCTACAGGTATTTGGGAGGCCACCTGGAACATAAACTGGACTGGTCATTCCAGGCAGATGCAGCTTATAAGAAAGATCAGAGCAGGCTATTCTTATTCAGGCAACTAAAATCTTTCCAGGTCTGCAATGACATGCTGTATCTGTTCTACCAGTCAGTTGTGGCCAGTGCAGTGTTCTTTGCAGTGGTGTGTTGGGACAGCTGTATGATAGCCAGGGACCGCAACAGACTGGACAAACTGGTCAGGAAGAGTGTGTCAGTGCTGGGGAGGAGGGTAATTTCTGTGGGAGATTTGGTTGAGGAGAGAATGAGGAGGATGATGAAATCCGTCCTCAGAAACAGGAGCCACCCACTGCATGACACTGTGGTTACTCAGCAAAGTACTGTAGCCGTAGTGACAGAGTCCTCTCTGTGCACTGCAGGACTGAGACGTACAGGAGGTCATTTGTTCCAGCTGCCTTAAGTAAGGGATAATAAACGACACGCCGTGCACATATAGAAAAATAATGCACGTTCGAAGTGGTAATAAGGCTCCC
>JASCQY010137290.1:2500-12582 GCA_030264315.1 Sardinella tawilis | reverse complement strand
CTTTAGAAATAATCACAACTCATCATCTCAAATTTGGTTAACTGAAAATAGTTAGGCAGCCCAGACACTAACTTTTTAAAGTTTAAACCAATGGATTTTTTTTACAGTGTGCTGTAATTTGAGTTTTTGAATGTTTGCTGCATGCGAAGAAGTACAGTACAGGCAGACTGCTTCTTATAGCCTACACAACATACGCAACACCGTACCATCCCTAATTGTAAAATTGTAATACACTTACCCATGATATATTTGTAAGTAGAAACCTGTCTGTATGTCTTTATTTGTCTGTCCTGCACTCTTGTACTTAAGCGATTCCTCTTCTCCTGCACCTCTTGTAAAATATTGCTTTTAACATCAAAGTGGAATTCACCATTTTCTGCCACAATTTCCTCAATTTTCTCCAGCAACTGTGTAATCTGTGTCTTATTTCCTCTCTTCTTGTTGCTGATAATATGATATCTGTTTCCACACTTCTCCACCAGATATCTGATGTGTTCTTCAGTCTCAATGTACTGTTCAAGGGATGTGTCTCCCAGCCAATCTCCACGGGTGAAGAGCACCATAGTATGACTCCACACTCTTTCACCGAGATGTTGAATGTGTTCCTTAATAAATCCTATGTTCTGTTCAGTGAAACAATCAGCTACACGTATGAGCAGTAAGATGATGTGTGGTCCTGGAGGACACAAAGACCCACTGAGCACAAGCTCCTGTTTAGTAAGCTCAGGCGTGTCTTTGACACTGACATTTTTAAACCATCCAGGAGTCTTGACTATAGTCACCTGTCTGCCTGCTACTTCTCCCTGTCTCTTCACACACTGAGCTGTTGTTCTCTTCACATCAAACTCCTCTCTGCCCAGGATGGTGTTCCCTGATGAACTCTTCCCAGATCTATAGTATCCCAGCAGCACAACCCTGAAGTCTGACTGGAGGGATGGATTTTCTTGAAAGAGAAAATGAATAGGGCTGTTTAGATGGCTGGTTATTGCTGTGTTCGCTGATTGTGAAAGATGAGTAAAGTCTTAAACTAGTGGGCATTATTTATCATAGCACAGCTACTTGGTAATAGAGGAGGGAAGTAACCCGGAAATCAGCCTTGGGCCCTGTTAGCATTTAACATTGGGGGAACGGGAGGTCGTTAACTGTCACTGACTTCCCTACTCTATAGACCCTTACGAAAATTCACTGTGGTACCTCATAGTGATTACAAGTACTATGATCCTGTCCATAATACACCATGGTTTCACTGTGGTACCTCATAGTGATTAAAAGTACTATGGTCCTGTCCATAATACACCATGGTTTCACGGTAGTACCTCATAGTCATTACAAGTACTATGGTCCTGTCCACAGTACACCATGGTCTCACTGTGGTACCTCATAATTATTACAAGTATATGGTCCTGTCCACAGTACACTACGGTTTTACTGTGGTACCTCATCATTATTGCAAGCACTTGGTCCTGTCCATAGTACACCATGGTTTCACTAACTACTTCATAGTTATTACAAGTATTGCAAGTATATCATGGTTTATCTCTAGCATGAATGGTAGCTGTGGTACTATAGTTTTCCATGACCAAAAAGCTAGGCAACCTATGACAAATGGGAAACCATGGTAAAATAAAGAAAATAGTAAAAACCTTGGAAAAAAAAAAACATCAGAGCGCTGTGGCTCAGTGGGCTAAGGCACCATATACATAAACAAAGGGACCCAGGATCGAATCCGACCTGAGGTGATTTCCAGATCCTTCCCCATCTCTCCATCACGCTCGACAGTCCTATCTGAGTAAAGCCTAATAGCGCCCTGCCTCCCAAAAAAAAGAATAAATGGTGACAACCATTTTAAAATAAAAATCACAGTGAGAACCATGGAAAAATAAAATCCTTGGTGAGAACCATGGTAAAATAAAAACCATGGTAAGAACCATGCTTTATGGCCAACTGTAGTGAAACCATAGATAAAACATGGTTTCATCAACCATAGTTTTCTGGGTACCCAAAAAACTATGCATTCGTTGTAACTATGGTATTTACTCATAGTCAAACCATAGTGAATTTTCGTAAGGAGAAGAAGAAAAAAAACAGCCCATAGAAACACAATTCAAATAGGGAATGTCCATGGCAGGACAATGCAGGTTAATGCAGTTTACAACATCATAATTATTTTAAAAAGCTTCTCTTAAAATTTTCATATGGGCCCAGGTGTTTCACAAAATTGTGAACATCTATTTCAACCTTATGTCACAGAAGCTAAATATTAATGTAGTCCAAAACTCTTCCCACAGAATTTAGAAGATACATAAGCATCAAGCCAACTCACGCTTCAATAACTGGAGATGTAGTCTTTGCCTCTCCACCTTCATCAGTCTCTCTTTCACTCTCTCATCTTCTTTCTCCCTCCTCTCCCTCACTTCCTCCAGTCTCTTTCTGTCCATCTCAAAGTGACGGCCCCCATTTCCAGCGATCATTTCCTCCATCTTCTCCATCAGCTTTGTGATCTGTGTTCTGTCGTCTTTATTCTTATTGTTAAGAACATGGTACCTGTTTCCACATTTCTCTGTTAGGTAGCTGAATTGACCCCAGTCAACATGCTGCTCAATGTTTGTGTCCACCAGCTGGTCACCACCAGTAAACAGAACCATAGTGTGACTCCAGACTTGTTCACTTAAAAGCTCTAGGTGTTCTTCCATGATCTTTAAGGAATCCTTTTTGAGCCAGTCAGTTATACGTATTAGCAGTAAAAAAACATGTGGTCCTGGAGAGCACATAGATACACTAGGAACAATTTCCTGTTTAATAAGCTCTGGTGCGTTTTTGACTTTGACATTACTCCACCATCCTGGAGCCTCCACTACAGTGACGTGTCTGCCTGCTACTTCTCCCTGTCTCTTCACACACTGAGCTGTTCTTCTTTTCAGGTCAAATTCCTCTCTGCCCAGGATGGTGTTTCCTGAAGAACTCTTCCCAGATCTTCTGTATCCCAGCAACACAATCCTCATGTCTGAGAGTTGGACAGTTCCTGCTCAGAAAATATGAAATGTTATCAAGAACTTGGACAAAAACCTGTATACTGATTTAACATTTCCTAACTGAAACTCCTGAGCAGTCTGTAGTCATATCGAAGTTCACATTGAGATCCTGAAATACTTCTACCAGTATATTTTATAAAAATTTAAAAAAGATTTATGTCAGACAAACACAAAACTAGGGAGGGGTATTGAGGACCGGTATTATTGATGTTTGTGCCTCGTTGGTAACATCACTTAGCTCCCCTACAAACAGTGCTGCTATCAGTATTGTATATTGTTGTGTCATTCTACTGCATCTGCACTTGGTTGTGTGTAGGAGGAGAGATCTGCTTCATGATAACATTGATGATGCCTCTTATTGTCTCAATCTGATTTTGTGTTGTGGACATGGCAGATAGCACACTACAGACAGGGACATTGTGAAACATGTTGCAAGACAATAGCCTGTGAAGGAAGAAACATCTCAAAATTCTCACGGTAGGCTTCTATAATTCCTCACATGAACCACTGCAAAGTTTTGACTGCTGCATGCATCTTCAGCTCAGAATGCACCACTGTCACAACTAGTCAACAAAATGGAGTGATTTGCCACAGAACTTATTGCAGGCTAATGTTGACATTAAAGGTACAATGTGTGAGAATTTCTCCCATCTAGTGTTAAGATAATATATTGCAATCTTAACATCTACGGCAGCCTTCGTGTGTGAAAAAGCAAATTCATCCAAGACAACTTCATCCAGTTTGCCCTACAGCCATAATTTCCGTTCGTGTTAAATTCATGAAAACAGACTGCTGAGAATAAAAATAAGACTCATTGGTCCTTCAAACGTGTGAATTATGCTTTTAAACTCACCACCAATCATCAGTCCTCCTGCAGCCATCTCTTCAGTTTCACTCCAAAGGCCTCCTTGTCGTGATGTACTGTACTGTACATGTGTCAGAGTATTGTAATAAGTAAATACTGTATGTTCATGTACACAAAATAAAATGTGCCAATTTTCTAAGCTCATAAAATGGAAAACTATATTGTATCACGGAATTAAACTTGGGAGCACTTCAACATTGGAGCAGTAATATCATCACTCCTGAAAACGAGAGTGACAATATTACTGCTTCAACATCGAAGTGTTCCCAAACGTAATTCCGCCATACAATATAATTATCATTTATTTGAGATTAGAAAACTGTATATATATATATATATATATATATATATATATATATATATATATATATCGCTGCCCAAACAGCCAGTCTACTGTGTTCTACCTCATAAATCAAGCAAATAGATCAGTAAAAACATGCGAGTTTGAACATTTGCACATCACACCATCCTGATGCAGCCAACCTGAAGTTAAGCAAGTTAATTCCCGAAGGTTTTTTCCCTCTTGCAATCTCGTTATGATTTTGAGATTTCATTCGTTTGAATGGCAAGACTAAATCGTTAGACTGCAGGGCTGGTAAAGCACTGAACTCTCTGGAAGAGTTGGTTTTTGTTTTAAAGTTTTTCACAACTTTAAGAAGCCTTGGAGCTGGGTCTGAATTTCCTTTAAGTCAATTGATGGTCATAGCCTAGATGTTAAAAATCTCAGTGATCTAATTTAATAGGCTTGTTTATTTGCGTAAAAGTTTAACTAAGGTGTTAATTCAGGCCCATTACAATCACGTGAAGTGAGGGCTTGGATGAGCTGAGGCATTAGCTTTATGTAGCAGGCTGTATTAAATTTGAATTTTTAAAATTGAAGTTGCATGCATTCAGTGTTCTGTTGATACTGACTGCAGTCTTGCATGTTCAAACAATGTGAATATCACAGATTTTATTTTAGAAAGGCATCGGAGAACGTCAAGATGACAAAAATCTTGCGTATTGTAATGCCTGTGATGCTCATCTATTGCGTTTTTTTTTTTTTTTTTTTTTTTTTGATTGCTTCTACGTGTGACACGGGCTATATGAGCTACACAAAACCATTTCTGCTGAGGAAGAGACAGAGATGTTCACAAGTAATTTTTTCCAAGTCAGAGTCAAGTCTCAAGTCTTTGTGCTTGAGTCTCGAGTCTCAAGTGCCTGAAATCAGCCTTCTCTCATCAGGCTATCTGAGATAATACTACATTGCTGTATGTTTTGGATTACATGTAAAGATGTAATGTTATGCCTTTATCGTTAAAGGATAAATTTGCCTGTTGATGAGTTATTTACTGCGTGCGTGACACAGGTGATTGAAATGTGCCTATCGTGTTGTTGGGTTAGAGCCATTTTTTAGATTAGATTCAAGATTTTTAGATCAGATTATCTTTAATGTACCCTAGGGGCAATTTACTACTTTATGTTTGACATAAATGCTGCATTTTTTATCTTCATTGGGGATGCATTCAGGAGGACTTTGAAACTCAAAAGACGTTATTATTTGTGCCTTGATCATGCTTAGCCTATTGCTGGTGTCTGATAACAGCAGTAGTTTTTACAGTACATGAATTTATGGGGCAGTTGGTTTTGTTTTAGAGGGAAAATGAATGAGTTGTATTCAGTTGCCAATTAGCTGAATTTCTTTTCTTTTAAAAGGGATAGTCTGAATGTGACTTTTGTATTTGAATGTTGCCTTTTGCCCATGTGTCTAAATGTGTCATAATGTGCATACCGGTACTCTATGTTCTGCATCGACATGTCTTAATTTCTTTATTTGTTAGGCTACTTTGATATATTCTCCGGCCCCTTGTTTTGCTTTAGTTTGATTAACTGGCCAGTGTCCCAAATTAATTGAATAGCCCTGGGCTAGGCAATTACCAAGTGAAACAAGGAATTACTGCATCCTAAGTTCTGTCAACCCAAGGACAGTCACATGCATCAGTAATATTGTCATCTCTGATGCACTGGCTCTATGCTACAAAGTAAGTCACCCCACACACTAGGGAGTTGCACACTACTGCAAAGCAGCAAAACCCTTCCTGCTGTTTACTAATCAAACAAAATACTGTAGGTCAAAAAAGTCATCAACTATCCCAGTGAATGCCTAAACCGGTTCAGCACATCAAGATAAAATCACTGTTGTTACAAAAACATACTAACAGTCAGCTAACACGTCACAGCTAACATATTTGCTCAGCAGGTCCATCCGGTCAAGAGTGATTCATGAGAAAACCCAGGCACCAGGCACAGTCTACAGTACCTGATGTGAAAAGAGATAGAAATAGCCTATTATATTGCCAGGGACAGTCAATAAATTCCCCACATCACACTGCTAATTATGCCATCAGAGTCACTAATACAAGTTTGTGCAAATAGTTTTAAACAAATTTTAGACTTTAAACAAAATGCTCATGACAACCAAGTTAAAGGAGAAGGTCGGTGTGAATCAATCCATAGCCCTGTTGTTCAAGGTCACTGAATGATGTTTATAGAAAAAAGAACGAAAAAATTTGATACAACTTGAGCTGAATAATGAACCAGGCAACTAACACTAAGTAAATGGGGCTTAGTGTCTTACTTTCAGTTTAATTCGCTATGCCCCATTCAGTTAACAATAGTTATCGGTTTGTAACTCGGGCTATGTTGCATGAATTCTTTTCGTTCTTTTTGCTACAGACAGCATTCAGTGACCGTTAAGAACAGGGCTATGGATTGATTCATACCAGAGTTCTCCTTTAACTCAAAGTAGCTCATTATCACAACTCCGTCAATTTCCAATGTGCTGTCCAGCTCTCCAAGCTACGGCACCTCCATTTTGTCCAAGAAGCTACAGCCTATGCAGAAATAGCCTAGTGAAATTGTTTATTTTCAATTCACTGTAGCAACCATTGCACCATTCACAGATTTTGACACCAAGAAGCTACAACCCGGGCTATTTTGCTGTTTTATTTAAGTCTATAGGCTAGATATAATAGCCTACTGTCTTCAAAAAACAAGTCATTGTAAAGATACTCACGAATGGTTGACAGTGAGTGTTTCAGTGCTGATACATGTTATCCCAAACTAAATCTAGTTTCACTCACGCAGCTATTTATGATAAGCAAGTTTCATTTTCGTTAAGGGAGGAGATGGCATGATGAAATTTAGTGTGGTGCATGAACTCAACAAGATCATGGAGAGATTCTGAATCACTGTTTAAGTCAAGGTGATACTTTGGTAATGAGATTAGTTGTGAATGAAACCGGTTAACATCCACAATATTTGAAAATTTGATAGGCCTACTTATGTTTATCATTATGTGTATGTTTGTCTGATGTTTTCTCATATCCCTAACCCTAATATAATATAACCTGATATTTTGTCACGAGAGAGCAAATGTCACAAAGCCCATTTCACTAACCCACTTTTGACAAAATGCATAGTTATTACTGTTTGCCTATAAGCTACTAAAGACCACAAAACAAATGGACTTACCTATTACCTCATAGTGACTTTCTTCTCTTGCCAAGGACATGCCAAGTTTTGCTGACACTGTGACAACAGGCTCAAAAAGAACTTTGTACTGTATGTTCCTGTAGTAGGCTAAATAAATAGGGTTTTACAAATTTAGTGATTTACTGCATGTGATAGAGAACTAAAACCCTGCTCTGTACTAATAGCCTAGCAATATTCACTTAATATTCACTTTAAAGGACCTGTGTGTAAGAATGAATATACATACAATATATATACAAGTCTTAAATCCAACAAAATATAGGTTTTGGTAGAGCAGATGTCACAAACACAATTTAAGGGCAGAATTTAACTTTGTAGGGTTGGTTGGTTTGGTTTAAATGTTTTGTGGTCTTTAGTAAACCATAGGCAAACCATAATAATTACACATTTTGTCAAAAGTGGCACTTGAAATGGTCTTTGTGACATCTGCTCTACCTCGTAGTGACTTTCCTATAGTGTATTGCCAAGGACAAAGAAAATATTAGCCTAATATTTATTGTGGGACGATGGTGGTGCTGGAGGTATAAAGTACAGTGCCCTAGGTTGATTAAATATTGATGTCTGCATTGTAAAAACAAGAGTGCAATCTGTTATTATCTGTTACTAAACTAAAGGCTATCCAGCAGTTGTTCATAAGAAAAACCTACTTTTATGATTATTTGTAAATGGTTTTAGGTTTCTAAAAAGTCTGTGTGTGTGTGTGTGTGTGTGTGTGTGTGTGTGTGTGTGTGTGTGTGCGTGTGTTCTCTATTATTGGGCAATATTTGTCATTAAGATAAACCACACATTACTCCACAGCTAGCTAGTTCAGTGTCATCACGGAGACAGATGAAATGATAAATACAGTTGCGCTTATCTCCTAATTAAGCACATCTTTGCACCTTTTGCTTAACAGCCTTTTCTATCTCACAACAGGTGTGTGTGAGCTTGTAATAAATATTATTAGTCTCCTGTGAAATGACCCTCTGTTTCCATCCCACATCGATGTGTGTGTGTGTGTGTGTGTGTGTGTGTGTGCTGCATTAGCATAATATGATTACCTTCTCTGTCTCTGCCACAAAGGCCCTGACAAACAAAGGGGCATCTTGGCCTCTATCGAGGTATACAGTAGAACACATTACCTTACTGTCAATCCCAGTCAAGTTTAAGTTCCACTGTGAGCACCAAACCAGGCATGAGAAACCTGATTAGAGAGACATGCACCATCAGTGGTCATCAGTCATGAGCACAAAATCAAACCAACACTGACAGCGCACACACAGCACTATAACTAGCGCCCCCTTGTGTAATGAACAAAACAATGTCTATGAACTTAACACAAATTGAGACAACATAATAATGTCACGTTGTAAACCGTGAACATTACAGTCATCAGTCATGAACACAAAATCAAACCAACACTGACTGCACACACACATTCACTTATTTCACAATTACAATTTCCGACAGAGAGAACGACAAGATGAGCCTATCTCTCGCCACAAGAAGATCCTAGAGTGTAGCATGCACACGTGTAAACAACCTAAAATGGAGACAGTGGCTATTTTTGTGAGTGTGTTTCTCCTGCTGTTATTCAGTACCAGCGTAAACCTTAGTCCGAGCCCTGAAGTGATATTTGGCCTTGAGAAGGGCCATGCTAGATTTCGGTTCCCTGAGGTCCCAGAGGTGGACAGCTTCATACTGAAAAGGGTTTCTGGGGATGGAGATCGACTTCTGCTGGTCAACTGCTCACGGCTGCATACTTCATCACCGCAGCCAGACAGATACAACATCGCGTGCAACTTTTCCCATAATTCCATAGTGGAGACTACAGGGTGGAAGGCTGGCAGGGAGACAACATCACAGGAGTCAGAGTCGTCCGTCTCTCCGTTTGTGCAGAGGGCGACAAGAAGCCGTCGGTGTTGGAAATCATGTCTGGCAATTCATTTGTCAATAAAATAATTAGTTGTCTGATAAATAATTGCACTTTATTGATTTTGCACAATTACAGATACGTATTATTAATGACGGGGTTACAATTTAGCAAAGATGATGGAACACTGGATAGGCCCATGCAATAATATCAGGCACACGTGACTGCTGTATGAACTGCACTGCAAGTGACGACTCAAACCTGAATGGGTTCCATTAGAGCTCCATTAGAGCTAGACATCCCACCTTTAAAATGTAGAAAGCTGCCATGAGGGAAATTGACGGCATTTTACTTATAAATAAACAGGTCTTGGAGACACTGAAAATGGGCTAAGCCCAAAACGTTTGTTCCTGCAGCCTGGTCCTAATATTTTTCGGTTTAATTAACAAGTTATATGAGCATCAGCCTTGAGTACACCTCTATGTTTTGTTCATTGATACCTGTATGTTTTTTGGAGTTAATACACCGGGCGAAACACAACTCAAACTCAAGGCGCAGAGGCCGACCCTCCATTGTTTCATACTTATAAATAAACAACATGAATTGATAACCAAAATGGCAATTGATGTAATGGCTGATGACTTCCTATAAATCAAGCAATTCCTTCTACAGAGCGTACGCTCCGCTGATGGGCTGTGTGCTGCTGGGGCAGGTCACTGCTGTGGTCGGGGTCAATGTGGGGGGCGGGGGTGGAGAAGAAGGAGGAGGAGGAGGTGGTGGTGGCACAGCAGTTAAAGTG
>JASCQY010137281.1:0-12582 GCA_030264315.1 Sardinella tawilis | reverse complement strand
ACACACACACACACACACACACACACACACACACATACACACACACACACACACACACACACACACACACACACACGTGCACAAACCAAATTGACATTCAGACCACCAACCCGGCTGCTCTGTATGAGCCACACACACGGTGGCTCGGTCCCCTTGCAGATGAAGATGACCCTCTCAGGAGTACACGGCATCAGAGCACGCGCAACACACACACACACACACACACACGGATGCTTACACAAGCACACTGACTCCCACGTGCAGACACACACGCACACACACACATACACTATACACACACAGATGCTTATTTACTCACATATATACTATGAAATATTCACACACACACACACACACACACCTTCAACGTGGTGTGTTTTGCGCGTGGTGATCATACAGAAAGAACACAATCATCCGTTCACCTACCACACACAACGCACAAGGGCACAGCCAATCAGAACACAGCTGTGGGGAGAGCGGGCTCATGATTGAATGGGAGACGGATGAGGGCTGGGTCGAGACTCCTCGAGGGACATTTGACTGACAGCAAAATCACCCAAACAGGCTGCTGGGTAGGGTATGACGTTGGAATGAGAATTCAAACACAAATAAAAGTATTTTCATATTATTGTTGACAACTTGAGTGTTTTGAATTGGAGTAGAGCCCCGTTTGCTCTGTTGCACGCGCTCAGCACAATCATTTCTTGGCGTGTAATAACACTAATTAGAGGTCCAAAGTCGCTAACAGAATTCCTTATACTGTTACAGTTTTAATGGAGTTCCACAGCAGCAATGTAGCAAGCGACTTCATTTAGTGCCACACCAGTGATAAAACACAGCTTTCAGATTCCTCATTTCTGATGGATGAAGCTGTGTTAGAATAGGCTGAATAATGTGCAGCCAGCGTCTGTCATCCCCGTAAAAACACACATGTGAAGGTGGAGCGGGACCCTCCATACCTCACTGGGATACTGAACTCCCAAAGGCTCTCTTAATGGCCAGCTGGCTCCAGGCTATAGCCCCTCTGATTAGGATGTTTTATGCATTCGGTTGAAATGGCTGGCTGAGCTCAGTTACCATTCCACAAGATCCATGTCCACTGGTTAGCATTCAGAGGACTGGAGAGCGCAGAATATGGCAGGTTATGAGGTGGGTGAGGAGCTTTTTCCGGCCTCATATTCCTCCTCATATCCCTAAGGCCACATCCACAAGTCTGTGTACGCCGGCAATGGTGCGGGAATGGATGTATGCATATGAATGGATATGAGTGTGCATATAGGAACTTGATGTATATTTGGGAACATGGGTGATGTGCAGGCTGTCTGTGTGGGTGCGAGCCTGTAGGAGTGGCTACAGGTGGAGTGGTAGCAAACTGAGTTAGGTACTGGAGGCTCAGGCTGACTGTTTATCCTGCTCTGTCTGCTCTCCCGGTTGCTGTGCTGGACTGAGATTTGGTACCTGGCCAGGACACTGCAGTAAGACGCATTCCTTTAGTCAAACTGGCTGCAGAACGCGCGTGCACACACACACACACACACATACACACACACACACACACACACACACCTGTGCAAATTGAAAAGAGACTCCAAGAGGCTCTGGGCTAGCACATTCACCTTCATAAGGAATTGACACTGGCCCGTAAATGGCCCGGCTCTGTGACAGATCTGAAGGCACTGTGCTGTCAGCTATCCACAGCTGGCTTTACTACTGCAGGGGACAGATTCATGCATAGCCTACTGAACAACGCTCCCCTTGCTGATTTCCTCTGCTTATTATTGCACCATCGGAAACATCTCAAGTGGCGTCAAAGGACTACTAATTTGAATGGGGAGAGCATTAATCTGCCGCCTATTCCAGTCAATGCAGTGTAATGGCACATTCCTACTTGATTTATTTTTTAAATTAACGCCGTTTTATTGACCTCAAATGAACGTCTTCATTGGCCAAATTAACCTAATTAACTAGCTTGATAAGACCCATCTGTGGACACTGAATTCTCAGTAAATCGAGATTCCTAGATCTTTTTTGTATGACATCTATAATAAACCCTACTGTATCTAATATATATATATATATACTGCATATATTTTTTAATCAAACACATTTTGAGTGTCTTGAAGCTTCAGTGCTGTGGATCTTGTCCAGTGATTTTCCGAGACAGTGGAGACTAGAAGGGGCTCCCAGTGGAGACGCTCAGCCTATTAGCCGGCGTGCTGGACCCAGAGTGAATGAGTCACGTCAGAGCCTTCCACCTGACTGACATTTTCTCAGCGCTGAAAGCCTAACTGAGAGGCTCTGTGTTACTCTACTCTCTGCTCTCAAAGAGTTCATGCCAGAGAGAGAGACTCACTCTCTCCAACACACACACACCCTTACGCTCCCTTTTTCCTCCTAACAGGTCACGACCTCATCAGAGCCGCCGCTCATCACGACCTCATCAGGACTCCCTTGTGCTCGTCACAGCTCTCTCTCTCTCTCTCTCTCTCTCTCTTTCCCTCGCTCTCTCTAAGAAAAACACACATACACACACACACACACACACGCACACACACACTCTTTCTCACACACTCTCTTGGCTGGGCCTGAGACTCTCCAAGCAGCTCCATTCACTGTCAGGGCTGGTGTCTCATCACTGGCTCTCTCTCCCTGCAGCTGCAGCGCATATGTGAAAGAGTCCATTACAGGCACACAGGAGATGGACCTGATGGAGTGCCTAGTCACTTTCAAGTGCCCATATTAGGCGTGGTGAATGTGTCCTTCTAACTGATAGGATGATAGGATAAATGTTGCTACACAAGGTGTGTGTGTGTGTGTGCGTGCATGTGTGTGCGGTCGTATGTGTGCGTGCATGTGTGTGCGGTCGTGTGTGTGTGTGTGTGTGTGTGTCTGCGTGTATGTGTGCGCGCGTGGGCATGGGTGAGGGGGGGAAAGGAGGAGCGACATGTGTCGACCCAGCCTTTGCAAACACATCTGAAGTGATATTGATCAGTGACACATCTTACCGTTGTCATAGAAAAGGAAGCTTTGAGACCTGTCTGCATAGAGAGACCACAAACACACAAGAGATTCAGCGTTTGGAAACACGTGCACACATACACAGCATGAAGGCGCTCATACACACACACACACACATACACAAACAGAAAGGACAGACACATATCACACACAGTATATTCGCTCTCTCTTTCTCTCTCTCTCTGTCTCACACACACCAACACACACACACAGTCATACAATAATAATTATTAGGCATCCTTAGAGTGCTGACAGTGTTGAGAGGCTGTCTCAGAGGAGGCAGTGGGCAGGGAGCGCCTCCCCATCAGTAAGTGTGAGAGTGTGTGTGTGTGTGTGTGTGTGTGTCTAACAGCGCCCAAGTCTTTTCTCTGCGGAGGAGACTGGCCTGGGTGGCAGGGCTCATAAGACCATGCAAACAGTCATTAACGGCTATCAGGGAGAAACACACATTAGCCGTCAAGCATGCGTGCAGCGACACGCCTCCTCACATGCACACACACACACACACACACACACACACACACACACACACCAGTGTGCACCATATATACACACACATAAGGCAGCTCACAATCACACCCTGACACACACACTCACACACACGCACACACACACACACACACACACACACACACACTCACACACACACATACACACACACATTAGCGATGACATCAGACAGATGCTAAAAGCCTTAATGGCTCTCTCTCTGTCTCCCCACAATCCGGTGAAATATGATTAAATATTATTACAATGAATTTGCCTGATTGTCCCTCTATCATGACTGAACGACACACTGCTATTATACTACCGTCTAATTTGATTCCAGCTCTGATATGTGTCTCTGTGCCTCTCATCCCAGATGTACGCACACACACACACACACACACACACACACACACACTATCATCTCTACCTCCTGGCTTCCTCATCACAATTTTTTTGGAGGTGCACACTAAAAACATGTTTAATTACACACTTAATTACAGTGCATACATGTTCGACTGTGTATGTATGTGTAGATATACTGTATACTTCACTGCATGACATGTGGGAGACAAAGAGAGAGAGAGAGAGAGAGAGAGAGAGAGAGAGAGAGAGAGAGAGAGAGAGAGAAGGAAAGAGTATGTGAGGTACTGGACTGTGTTAAGATGTTGGCCTGTCTGTAAAGCAGTGTAAAGGTACTGCATTTGATTGCATTAGCATGTGTGTGTTGTGTGTTTGTGTGCTCCAGAGTATGTATTGATCTTGATTGTGTTATTCTCTGTGTGTGTGTGTGTGTGTGTGTGCCAGTTAGTGTAGAAATAGTACATTTGATTACGTTAATATTTGTCTGCGCATTTGATGTATCTCTTCTGAGCGTACACATACTGTACAGTAGGTCTACTGTAGGTAGTGCTCCCTAACTGCATCCACATTCTAAACTACCAATTATCAGGTTCTTGTCATCTTACAGATTTTTTTTTTCAACCGCTACAAATCTGCTGTCCGACCTTTAGCCTCATTTTCAAACCTCTAAATACAATTAGCACACCATCAGACTATTGGACCCATACAGCTAACACATTTCTTGCTGTTTTCACACTATATGCAGTCAGTGCATTTATTTCTATAATGCTTACATTTTCTTTACATACAGGATCACTCAAACACCACAATGATGCATCTGTTCTGTCTTATTTGCAAATTCTTACACATCGTGTGCCAGAAATGGGAATCAAATAACTAACACCTTGTCATCAGACTGTTGTGCTGTTGCATTTGAAGTTTTGCAGAACAAGATTAAAGATGGGAGAAAAGGATGTAAGCAGTTGTAAAGAAATTTACTGTAGACCTATACATCTGCAATAGTTCTTGAAGAATTTCTATAGACACTCATTTTGAAACATAAAATGATTGACTCATTTTAGAAATTGCATACATCATTGTAAACACTCACAAATATATACTGTAGTAATTACTGGTTAATGTAAAGTAAACGAACGCAGGGTTTTGAAATCAATGTAGTCCATGAAGTCATGGATTTGAAATACATGAAAATGAATGTAGTTTCAGAAATGCTGTGATTTACCATTTTGAAAGTCAGTGTATTATGACTGACTACATGTTCACTGTGTAAAAAAACACATGCAAAGATTTGGTTGAATTATTTGATTTTGAGACAAAATGTCTAATTAATGGTGGTTTGGCGTGTATAGAGAATTTTTTTTTTGCAATCTGAAGTGTAGACTTGGTATTTTATTACAAAATGTGCTTTGATAAGATTTTAGTTAGAGAAAGTTTCGGTTAATGCTTGTTGTAAAATCCATTAACAAAATATTAGAATATTTATGATGCAAGTGATGCAGATGCATTATGACTGCTTTGGTAACTAATCAGATGGAGTTTATTGATGTATCGCTTGTATCCTAGCAACAATGAGGGGGCGGTGCCAATGAGTTCATCATTCATGTTTCCAAATTATTTTTTAAAGTTGTAATTGATGACTGGAAGATACCTCTTTGCTGTTTCTAAACTGTCGAAACGCGCACACAAACACACACACACAGTAACCCTGAAGTCAATTTGGCACAGTGCTTTACGTTCAGCTCTTTATTTTTCCTTCAAAACAATTCTTCACGATTAAATAAGTAATTTGGGATTTTCTGTGCAAAACGTTGAAAATATGATACGCAATGTTTTCACCCCATAATCCGACTAATGCGGCCATGACCAGGTTCATTTGAATGCATTTGGATGTTGGCAGAGTACCCAGGGAATTGAGACATATTCGCTCAGGCGGAAATGATCAATAAAACCGTCAAAATTACACACGCCTCTTGCCTCTGCCAACCAGCTAATCTTCACAGTTAGCCTTGAAACACACTCTCACACACTCACACACACACACACACACACACACACACACACACACACACACACACACACACACAGTGTCAGTGCTCAAGACAGTAAATGTATTAGCACGTTGTTAGGTCATGAATATGTAACCATTTTCCCTTTGATTTGAGACAGAGAAATTCTGAGGAGGGATTATGCAAATGGAGACAGACAAAAGCCAATGAGATCGATCACATGTGACAGATAGGCAGGGAGAGTTTCCACCCCATTACTGTACTGAACAATCAGAGACCTGCACATGTGTCGTCTGGGTGTGGAGATGCAGGCACTGTACCTGCATGTGCGTGTGACTGTGTGTGTGTGTGTGTGTGACAGAGAGAGACTGGGGAATAGAATTTTATATGGCTGTGTACAGCACGTGGGCATATGTAAGTAAGACGTGCACACTTTGTGTATATGTGTGTGTGTGTGTCTGTGTGCTATGAGACGGGAGAGAAAAATGATTGATTGACAATACCCCATTATCACCTCATCACACAAAGTGACCTCTGACCTCACAGAGCTCCCACACACACACATCTCTCCACGTGGGGTGGGAGGTGACACACACCTCTAAAACTCTATCCATCTCACATCTCCCTCCCATCACTTCTTCACTTGCTTTTTTTCCAACCTCTCACTTACCTCTCTCTCTCTCTCCTCTTTCACTGTTTTCATATTCGCTCCATCTCTCTTTCTCTCTCTTTCTCTCACTTTCCTTCTCTCTCATCTCTGTGATTTCATCTACCTCTCTGACGTCTCATCTTTCTATTTTAATATGCTTCTGTTTATACTTCTTTATCTTTTTCTCCTCTCTTTCTCTAGCTCCCTGTGCCTCGTGAGTTGAAAAAGACCTTGTCATGGTCTTGGGAGAATGTGCAAAACAAGCCAAAGCGGGCTGGCAATCTCACAAGAACGCCCCAAATCCGCCCGCCAGCAAACAGCTTCCATAAATTCAGCGTGCTGTCAGCTCTCAGCTGGGATGTCTGTATAGACGCAGAGAGGCACAACACGCACACGTACACGCACACAGTATGCACGCACACACACACACATGCACACACACACACACACACACTCCTACGGGTGTTTTCATGACAGCTGAACTACTTTTGTTGACATGCACAGAAGACATTAGGACTGCAACTGAACTGAGCAATGTAATATTTAAGACGCCTTGATAAAAGAGGATGTTATGTAACATTTAGTGGCTGTGGGAATCAAAGATTTTATTTCTTTATTTATTTACATCGCCTTTAGTTCCTTTCAGTAATTTCTTTTATCCTTTAAATGATGCCTTCATACATTGTTAAGTCACCGAGTTTTCTAACATCCATCCATATAGACTTGACCATCAACACACACACACACACATGTACACACACACACACACACACACACATACACACACACACACACAGATCCCCTCCACACACAGACTCACACACAGATCCCCTCACTCTCTCTTATTTACACACACACACACAGACACACACACACACACAGTAAAACACTCACCATTGACCTCCTGTGAGCCGGCGTCGGTGAAGAGTGAGCTCATGATCTCCTCGAAGTTGCAGGCGGGCTCGGCTGTGTGTGGGTCCTGCGAGACGTGCCGCAGCATGGTCTTCAGCACGTCGTCCAGCGAGGCCTCGTCCTCGTGCAGCAGGATGCTGGCCCGCTCCAGGAAGCCGTCCAGGTCACGGTGCGCACGCACCTCTTCCTCAAAGTTCATCAGCTTCACATACTGCACAAAACACACACACACACACACGCAAAATACTCACATATGGAGATACACATACACAAAAAGGCATACACTCACCAAAACTCAGTATTACGTAAACACACACACACACACACACAATGAAAAGCACACACACACAAATGAGAGAAATGTAAAAGTACATAAGAACGAGTAGATATACAGCATAATGCCTATGGTCCCAAGGACACACATACACACACACGCACACACACACACACACACACACACACACACACACACACACAGAGGGATGACCACCACTCAGAAAAGGTTTTTGACAAAGAGGGGATCACTGCAAATGCTGTCTGTATGGGCCTATGCACTCAGAGGAATTAAACCTGCCACGCTGCTCTATAGCTGAGATTAGGCTTTACGTGACTCTTTTGTGACTCGCTGCTTTGTGAATGCTGGGACTGCACCCATGTTACCCATATTGTGTATAAGCATGACTATGTGTGTATATGTGTTGTGTTGTTTGGATGTGTGTGTGTGTGTGTGTGTGTGAAAGAGAGAGAGAGAGAGTACATTTAAACTGTGAGATCTAAAATCGGTTTATAAGAGCATGTGTGTGTGGCCTGTGTGAATGTGAGCACTTGTGCTTGGCTGATGTGGGACTTTAAGTGTGTGTGTGTGTGTGTGCGCATGTGTGTGTGTGTGTGTGTGTGTGCGTGAATGCATAGTGGGCTTAAGATGTCCAGCAGCTGCAATAGCAGAAATCCCAGAGCAGCGAGGCACATCCAGCACTAATGAGAGAGAGGAGACGAGAGGAGACAGGAGGAGAGAGGAAGGGAGATGAGAACCACACAAGAGCACAGAGAAGGAGAGAGGAGGGGAAAGGAGAAGAAGTCCTGTGAAGAATGGAGGGAGGAGAGGGAAAGAAATAAAGAAGAAAAAAGATGATTGAAAAAAGAGAAGAAAAAGAGAGGAGAGGACCAAAGAGGAGAAACAGACGGCGAGAATGGGGAAGGGGAATGGGAGCAGGAAAGGAGAGAAGAGGAGACGAGACGGGAGATGGGAGGAGAGAGGATGACTTACTCTCCTGGAGGTGTTGAGCAGTACACATCCATGGACGTCTGAGTCTGGTGGGGCAGAGAAGGGGAACAATGAGCGAGAGAAGGTCCGCTCAACATGACCCAAGGATTAAGCACTTCAGCAGATGAAATGTATTATAAACCCACCTCAATGAAAATACAATCACACACACACACACTCAACGTACACTCCAAAACACACATCATGACATTTCAACACACATGCAGACTGTGGAAGTTTCATTACACTAGTTAATTAACATAGTCACAGTACTAGTCTTGAACACACACACTCCCCATACTGTGCATCATTCAAACAGGGCATACCATGACATTTAAACAGCACTGAAAAAAGGGAAGGAAAAGGAACACATGTTCACATTTCAATAACATCTACATCACTAGTCATTTCAATAACATCTGAGTCACACACACACACACACACGCACACACACACACACACATACGCACACACGCGCGCACACACACACACACACACACACACACACACACACACATACACACACACGCGCGCACACACGCGCACACACACACGCACAGACAGAGACAGCTTGAGAGAGAGAAAGGGAACGACAGAGGGGGTAGCCCGGGTTATTCAAATCAAAAGGCTTATTACTGCTAAGAGATGCTCATTCTGAGTAAGAGGGGAGAGAGGCCCTGATCTAGCAGGTGGGATTATTCTGACCCTGCTTTGACTCCTGCAGTTTTACCGCTCAGATTAGAGCGGCCGCGGATGGGATTAGGATTAGGCGGAGGAAGCCGGGGCCCAAAGTTGCCCATCTGAAAAGTGCAGGGGTCTTTAGCGGGAGGTGAGAGATAGCGACGCGTGAATGAATATTATGCAAGCTATTCAGCTCCTTAAGTGCCACCCCCCCCCCCCCCCCATCTCTGGTGTCATTAACTCCTTATCTCTTCTTCTAGATGCGCATGCTTCGCTTGCTAGCCTATTTCTTTCTTTCTTTCTTTTTCTTCTTTTTTTCCCTAGCCATTTCTCTTCCTTTCTTCCTCTTGATCTCTTTCTTTTCTCCTTTCCTCCCCTCCCCTTCTCCCTTCCCACTCCTCCCACTGCTCACTTCTTTTTTTTTTTTTTTGTCTCACTCTTAACCTTTGTGAAGGTCAATGTGATCATTCGAATATGGATGAAGAGCGCTTGGCCACTTCCAGCCTCTGCTGCTTAACGTTTCATTTACCATAGGAGCCCACATCAACAGGGTCACAGCGCACACACACACACACACACACACACACACACACACACAAAGACTGTCCACCTGCACATGCTGACAGGGAGACACACCTTTAAGATAAAAAGCACAGAGAGACAATGATGCCCCCCCACCCATACACACCCCACCATCACATAACCCAGTGAACAAACTTTAACACAAAAACAGCACAGGACAAACACAAGGAGAAAACACATTCTCATTTTCTATAAATAATGCATTACGGCATGATACACACAGAAACAACACACCCACACACACACACACACACACCGTATCCACATGAATGGACACATATCAAAACACAGACACCTACACACAGCAGGTCCACTCACAGACGATAGTATCTAAAGCAAAGCGAGGTGGCTGTGCTCCACATGACCTGAACTGGATGACAGCATATTTAATCATGCTCATTAGCAAAGCTGCAGTCAGGACACGTACTAAAGTGGGTTGATTTAAAGTGCAAAGAAAGTGTGTTACTGTAACCTTTAGGAGGAGTAATCAATAAGTGTCTTTCCCTCTACAGCTACCCAGCTATCACCTACAGTACACTGAGGCGTGGGCCAGTCTATGTGTGTGTCTGCGTGTGTGTGTGTCAGTGTGTGTGTGTGGGGGGGGGCGGGGGGTCCCAGGTGTGTTGAGTGACACTCATCACCTGTCACAGAGTGGGAGGGGGCAAATCTTACTGCACACACCTGATGCTGTTGCCAAGGAAACCATTGCTCTCCTGACCCCCTGGTTCTAGAAATAACAGCTGTAGGTCCCGATGTGTTCTTCTCTTTCTCTCTCTCTCTCTCTCTCTCTCTCTCTCTCTCTCCTCACGTCTCTACACAGAGCTTTATATTTTATGCCCAATGTTCACATACAAACCCCTAAAACAGACGCACATACACACACACACACACACACACACACACATACACACACACAGACACACACACACACACACATACACACACACACACACACACATATCCTGCTACTCATCCACAGGCATCTCTTATCCCTCCACCTACTCCATGCATAAGCACCGTATGCAAATTAGCATTCTGTCTCTCTCTCTCCCTCACAGACACACACCAACACACACACACACATACAAACACACCACGCACACGTACGGACCTGTCCCCCCTGGGTGTATCTGGTTAGTGTAGAGGTGGATGTCATCTCCAGAGGGGATGGGTGAGTCCTGGCCCTCCTCCCGATCCTCGCTCCCATCCTCCGGCTCCTCTTTCTCCCGCTGTTCTGAGAGGACACACACACGCAAACAGGCAGACATGCACACACACACACACACACACACACACACACACACACACAAACACACACACACACACACACACACAGACACATACACGCCAACAGGCAGACATGCACACACACACACACACACACACACACACACACACACACAGAGTGTCAACCTTACACTGCAACAATTACACCAATAATGAACTCATTGTAATTGTCACTAAGAACTTTCCTTCTGTATGTGCATTGTAATGCATGTTTAGTGGCTGTGCAGGTAGGGGGTGTGCAGACACTAATTATTAAATCCATGGCATCCATAGATACAGCTCCTGCTCTGCCCTGCACACTGCTAGGGCCATTTGAAGGGGCTTTGGAAACTAACGCAGACAGACTCCCAAAGACATGCAAACAAGCTCAAGTCTAATTAATAATTGCCCATGCCGCTTCGTTAAGCCTTGGGCTCCCCTCTCCAACTGGAGTCTGTGAATCAGACACGTTCCCATGCTTTGTTTTCAGGCCAGAATAGTTCTGCATTAAATGAGTACACCAACCATGATGTGGACACACACACACACACACACACACACAAAGGTTGACTGAGTTAGCCATGTGAGGTTTGAGAAACTCTTCTGCAGTGGGGAATTCAAAGCAGCCTTGCTGGTGGCAAGGCAACAGGCAGCCGTGCAGGTGTACTGTAAGTCTCCCTCCACACATCTTCATCCAGTCTTTTCAGCTGGCTTTAGAGTCCTTGACTGTAGGTGATCAATATCCCCCAAATGCCTCTTGTTCCAGAGTTTGAAACCAGAGGCACTCCAGAGCCAAAGACATTTGTAGGGATGAGATGATTCGAAATGCCTAAACGATGACAGGACTGGACTTGAGCAGCCCTGGGTCCAATGTAAGATTTGCCTCCGTCCAGGCCCTTGGGTCAGAACCGACCCCTTGGATATTTCTACCGGCCCCACATATCTTAGTCACTTTCACAAAAATGAAAATGTAAAAAATCCATTCTTTATTCTACATTATTACAAAAAAAAATATGAGATACTGTACATTGTTCTATAACATTATAACTTGAACCAGCCTCATGTGTTTAGCTTCAACCCGACACCCCAGATGAGCTGAAGTGATTCCAGCTTAGATGGGCAGAAAAACTGACTCGGGCATGAACGGGCCAGTGACTGGTGATCCAGCTTGCTTGACATGCTCTTTGAGTTACTTCAGGCCAGCAAGAGATTGTCTAAATGTTCAACCCTGCAGCTACATACTTGTCTCTACCCTCCACCTGCTCCCCTCCACCTGCTTGTCAACACACACACACACACGCACACACACACACACACACACACACACACACACACACACACACACACACACACAC
>JASCQY010137272.1:0-12582 GCA_030264315.1 Sardinella tawilis | reverse complement strand
TTTTGTATTATGCTTGGCCAGACTATGTACGGAGCCAAAAGCTTTGGTGGAGAACATAGGATGGCGTCGCCAGGCTAAGTGACCACTGCCATAGACCTATTAAAAAATGTGGACATATGCACTGTAAAAAATGATTTGTAATGATTACTTGAAAAATGTGTGGAAACTCGTTGCCTCGAATAAGGTAAATATTACCTGTCTCTTTCAATTTATCTTCACCATAACTTGGAAGAGACTAGTTATGGTTACTTAACTTGTTTGAGGCAATGAATTTCCACACATTTTTCAAGTAAGCATTGCAAATCCTTTTTTATAGTGTGGGAAGGCTGTAAGACACAAACTAGACTTCGATTCGGACCTTCTACTTGGAAGAAATTTAATAACTGGACCTTAGTGACTTTTAATTGATGACCCCTGAAGTGCTGAACCCACTGAGAAGAGAATGATATGCGTTTTCTTGAATAATACTTGAGCATAATACAAATACATAAATATCAAAAAAAGGTGGCGTGTTCCTTTAATATAGGCTTGTAGAAGCACAAGAACCATGCTGGAGGATGGAAGGAAAGCTTGACCTTGAATCTAGATATTCATCTCAAGCACTACCCCTCAAATTGCAGGTCAGAGACTTTTCATGCTTCCGTATTACTTCTACTGTATGTGGAAGATGCCACTTGTGAAAAGTCTGAGTCGTGTCAGACTAAATGACTTTGATGATTTAATGAGAGCACGACAAAATGATACTCACCTACCTCATAGAATCAGTTAGGGGAAACATTTTGGTTAAATTTTAGTGGTGATCGGTCACGCCGTCTGGAATTTGTGTTGGGTCAATGACCTACATGCCTTTGCCGAGGTTTGTGCTCTTGATACAGTAGGCCTACATAGACTGAATATGCACATGCACATGCACACACACACATAAGCACACACTCGCTCTGTTTGGATCAAACTTGGTACACACACACACACACACACATACACACACACACACACAAGCCTCGATATCACCACCTTTCAGCAACAGAGTTATAGTGTCATTATTACAGATTAGCAACTTTAACAACCTTTATGGGGTCATCCTCACAGTATGTTTCCGGGTCCTACGTTCACCGCTCTGGTAAGGTTTAGTGTTACATGATTCAATTTTGTTGATCTGTCACACCGTCTGGAATTTGTATTGGGCCAATGACCCATATTGCCTTGGCCTTGCCGAGTGCTTTTCTAGTTGTATTTGTTTTGGTTTTTTTGTTATGAAAACTCCTTATTTACACCCCTGACTTTTCCATCAGAGCTTTTTCCTTTTTTTCGCCTAGTCGCTTCAAATTTTTCCTGAAAAAATCAGAACTTAAACTTAACTAATTTAATTGCTGTGGCCTTACTCATCTTGTCATATTTTGTTTAAATGTCACATCCATAATGCTGAATATGTGCATTTATCTCATGGGAAGTCTGCATCTTTTCTAGTGGGGCTAATATTGATATAACAGGTAAGTTTCATATTTGTTGCTGTACTGACTGTGGCAAGTTGAAGTTGTTCTTTAAATATGTTGTCTGTTCTTTTCTTCAACAGCGGGAAGAACTGGACAACAAAATCAAAGGTAAGTGTTTGTGTGCCTGTGTCTGTGAGTGTGTGTTTGTGTGTACTGTATGTGTGTGTGTCTGTGAAAGAGAGAGAGAAAGAGAGAGGGTGGGTGGGTGGATTCATTTGGCACGCGTCATAACATGAAATAAATTACTGTACTGTAGGCTTGATAATTTCACCACTTTTTGCTCTTCAAAATGGCATAAATGCAGACATTGGCTTTGTTTACTGCATACCATCTGCATAGAAAAAGCAGCATGACTAAATAATTATGCAATTTTTGCTTGACAGTGTGGCAGTTGAAGAATTCGGAGGATATTCCACAATATCTTTCCCCAAAGGTGGCTGCATCTATGTTGTTACATGCAGCTTATTAATGTGCCTTGCATTTCGGATGTTCTGCTCTATCTGCATCTGCCTAACTGCAATCCCTCTGTCTACAGGTCAAAACAGAGCTGCAGTGAACAGGTAGCCTACATTAATAACTGAGTTACTCATTCTTAACAGCATTGAGCCCTATCAGATTTCTTTTAAATTGCAGTTCAAAGTAAAGTGTTATAAATATATATCTTATACTACCGTATTATATTTTATATTGTAGTGTAGAAGAGGATGTCACCTAATGTTATCTTTTTCTTTGTAGCACCGTCAAAGATGTAGTGTACAGCCAGATACACATACATGGTAAGGAGACTTGTCATCTACCTTTGAGTCTGATGTTACCTAAGGTCAATAATTTCTCTCTCTCTCTCTGTCCTCCAAGTCTGAAGAGAAGTTTCAGTATTTTGTTGCACATGTGTGCAAAAAGATGAGAAATGTAGACAAGAACATAAAACCACTCGAGTTAAACGGAACGTGTCTGTGTGCGTTCATGAGACTACAGAGGTAACGATGCAACACAGCATTGGTTACACAGTCCTCTGTAGCTGAGGTCTACCAGAATAGATGAGGCCCCGTATATGTTTGATGCGTGTTGCTTCAACAACAGTTACCGTTATATAGTTCATAAATGTTTGCTTCCTCTCATAGATGGGCCCACAGAGGAGGCTTCAGGAGTGCCTGTGTATGCCGAAGTAACCCAGAAAGGGAAAACTCGGAAAGCCAAAGGAGGTGGGGATGTATAGTCCCTGATTGGTCACACATGATGCAATTTGTGTCCCAATCTGAAACAAACTGAAACTATCAAACATTGAAAAGTGGAAGTTTGATACTGTTGAAATGGTTTGATACTGTTAAAGTGTTGTGATGGTCATTATAGAATTCTTTTGTATCCTGTCAAATACTATGGTTTTATATGCACAGAGAGAGCAAGAGATACAGTAGGGCCTCATTCACATAGAAATAAGCACATTCACAGTCTGTAACTGTTGATATCGACTTGCACTCTGTATTTGTGTTTGTGCACCAGAAAAAGCCTGAGACCATGTTATACTGTTTGAGGAATGTATGTATGAATAAATATGAGGAATATACTTTGTATATTTGACTGACATTCCTATATATGAATGATAAACATCATTTTGATGAGTCGTTTAAGACTGTAAATGGCCAAAGATGTGTCTCAGAGATCTGAGGCAACTAACAAGAACACTACAGCATTATTGAAAATATTTGAAATCATACAGTATATTTAGCTTAAATTATAGCATAATTCCAAATGGTCTGACACTGTAAAGACCTGAAAATAAAAACGGATATAAAATACCATCTGCTATGGCTTAAGGAGGATAAAGAAATGTACAAAGTAATACAGCAGTAATTCTTGGAGTTCATCTGTAAAATTGCCTCTGACCCTATAACCCCTACAAATTTATTTCAGTTTCTAAAATGTACATATTTGCATTTTGCACATTGTTTATAAAAAAGTATTATAGACTAGTCCAGGCTCTTTAAAATCTTTGAAATTTAAAGGTGGACTATGAGTTCATACATGCTTTTTAGCGCAATTTCATATAGACCTTTTTAATCCCCGTCCACATACATCGCTTCTCTTTACTCGCTTCTTGCCCAAAAGTTAAATTAATTTTAACTCAAATCTCGCTTCTACTCTTCTCGCCTGTCCAGGCACTCCATCGCTGGAACACATAAACATTCTATTGACTGATATTGCTCAGCTTGTAGCGAGTGGCAACGTGTGTGGATGTAGCTTTAGAACTGACGTCATCATTATTTACTAACAGGAAAAGGTTCTATATGTCTCAAATTGTAGGCATCTCCCTTTGAGAAGCTTGCTGCCTGCCTGACAACACAGGGGCTGTAAACCTCAAACACACACTTGAGGCTGTGCACCAAAACATAACAAACCATTGGTAGCGTGAATTCAAGAGTAGTGATTTGTTTGGTATTTAGGTGGAACCTTAAAAGAAGTGACATCATGTAGGATTTCATAGTATACCTTTAAGGTCCCATCAAAAGTTGACAGTGTTAGTTCTTTGGGTTTGTGTAATAAATTCAGTCTGATTCCTCCTTTAGTTATTAAATAATCTCAGTGTGCGTCCAGATTTTACCTACATTTCTGTGATTTTGGCTAGACCCTCAAACCTCACTCATGTGCTACAGTATTGTATATTACACTGTTGGCCCCGGTGTATGGCACAGTTCAGACCAAACACTAGCCTGACAAGCCCTCCTATAACATAAAATACTGTATATGGGCATGATCGATAGACTGGGTTCAATCCTAGTGGCGGAATCAGCGGTTGCCTTCCATACTGAATAGCGCTACAACCAATCAGAGCAACATCACCAAACAGCCTCATCAAACATCTCCTTCTCTTTCAAAGAAAAGCCTAAGGCTCCCTCCCCCAAAGTCAATGTCAAAGCCTATTCAGACATCTGCTATTCTTTGGCCACTATAGACAGTGATGTAAACTAGCATGTATCATTGAATCAGATTGGACTGTTAGCATCTCGCCTGGTCTAATCCGATCAATGATACATGTTAGCTTGGAGATAAAAGTGGTATCACCAGACTCAGGGAAGGACTGGATGAACAGGAGAAAGGTATGGCTCAATTAATGAACTCGAGGGGATATGGAAAATGAACATATTTCTACAAATGGTGGCGTGTTGCTTTAATCCCTACTGTAATTCCACGAATTTCTACTGGACTATAAGGGGCGATGGTGGCGCAAGTGGTACAGGTGCCACAGGGCAACTGCATGGTTGCAGGCTTGAGCCCCACTCCACCTGACCCAAAGTGTCCTTGAGCAAGATACTGAACCCCAAATTGCTCCCAGTGGTAGGTTGGCACCTTGCATGGCAGCTGCCACCACCGGTGTGTAAATGTGAGGCATACACTTTGAGTGCTCGTGGAGTAGAAAAGCGATATTTAAATGCAGTCCATTTATAAAAGAAAATACAATAATAGTCCATGGATATAATGAAAAGTCACACGAAGAACAAAGACATAATGTCAGTTCTATTAATTCCTAGGCTGAGCCTTAAAGTCTTCATTTTGGAAGTGCAGCAAACAAAACAATTTGAAATGCACTTGTTTGCTCAAATCCAGAGATAACACACATCCACACAGTTTTATGGCATCACCATCAGCACAGTCACTGGTTGTGCTGATTGCACTTTTGTGGCCCTCATCAAACAAAGCACACCTAATACTAGATACAGTATATACTGTAGACTGCTGTGATTAGTTCCTGAGATTCTGATTATTTGCCAATGGGCTGCAACCCTCTAGAGTCCAGAGCCTGCAGACAGGGAATGGTGAACTGGGCTGCTAGTTGGATGACCATCATATACTGCAGGAGGAGACGGTTTGAATCTGCCAAGTACGATGTCTACTGGTAAAAAAGGGAAGCAGCCAGGACAATGATTCCAATGAGTACCACCACTGACATGACCATCCTCACAACATTCACCCTCCAGTTATGGCCATCTGTTAAAACACACAACAGCCATAGGCAATTCAGTTTGTATAAAAGATAATACAGTTAGCTATAAATAATAAAATTAGACCACATTACCCTGGAAAACATCGGTAATTACAGTATGTCTACTCTACAGACTGGGCTAAAATCATCGAAATGTAGAAGCATATGGTGATAGTTAGGTTTACTATCCATTATATTATTTCTGTTGCCACTGTTGGGTCCCATTATTGTCATTTTATTATACAGGCTGACAAACACAGTGCACAATGTCCAGGCCTGCTGAAGTGAACATTTGGTTACTCTATAGGAGATTCAGAGGCATTCGTATACTGTGAATCACCATGACCAAGAAGAGTCCTTACCGTACACTGTAGGGAAGATTGTATTGAGGCCGTCTCTTTTCTGACAGGCATGCTGATAGGACACGTTTGAATAAACACACCTAAAGGCTCCAGATCTGGCCAGGGTGATATTCCTGATGGTAAAGACATGGTGTGTGTGGTTCAACGACACCATGCTGATCCCAACACCACCATCTCTGCAGAGGTGCATTACACATGTCGGACAAAGCCACGTGTCTGTACCGGCATTATCAATGCTGCAATTCAAAACCACTTTCCCAATAATTCCTAGGGTTTGGGATATTCTGGCTGGATGGATGACCTCAGTATAGTCTATTTTATATAACAGAGTGAAGAAAACTGAATGAAACATTCTTATTTTGTTGTTTTTGTGATTGAGCACACACTCAATCACATTTCTTAACAACAATAATGAAATACAACAAAATAGTATGTTTTAATTTGTCTAGGCCTATTTAATAAAATGTAGGCTAATAAATAACATGTATCTGTTGAAATAACATCCATACTCTAGTGTATACTTTTTCTTGTTAATGTACAAAAAAAGGCTTAATAAACAACTTTATATAGAAATATTCTAGGATATTTCAAGGCAATATACAGTCATGTATTCTGTAGAATAGCCTTGTCTTACCATAGATGTTGAGGGAAACAAAATCTCCCGTATTTTGGCAGGCACTAGTTGGATTTACTTTCGTTTGGGAGTACATGCAGCTATACTGTCCAGAGTTGTTTTTACTGACGCTGCTTATTTGGAAAAATGCATAACCTGACATCCCCACCAGCACCATCTTCATCTCAATTGCTTTTCCATTTCGGCAAAGGTACATGTGCAGAGGAGCCGGGAGATTCACAGCACATGTCAGGTTTACATTTTCTCCTATCACCAGCTCAGTTTTCAATGCAGAGATCCTTACTAGATACAGTAAACAAAACAAATGTTTAGAAACATAACATAATATGATGCTTTGTTTAATTTGAGTTATGATTGTTATTAACATCATATTGTCTGGTAGGTAAAGAAAAGGCAATACCTGGTAAACCTACAGTCCACATTGCCATATCAGCTGGCAGAGAAATCATAATCACTTTCAAGAAAAAAAGTATGTTGTGTTAACATCCCTGGAATCTTGTTGCGGTTATTCATAATACTTAAAAACAACAAAAAAATCATACTAACACAATTGTTAATTTATTAACTGACAGCTGATTGAGCACTGATTCAGAACTTGTCATCCCTCAAAATATATGTGGCAGATAGTTTATGTAATTAGATTGGTAAATAGACATAAAAATATTAGGGGTAAGTCAACAGAAATTAACTAAACGGAATATCTCTGTCTTTACAAATCGACTTGATCAGCATTACAGTAAAATGAAAATACATTTTTTAATCTTTATAGGTAACGCAGACTACTAGTGAAGTGTAATGGAATATGAGATTTGTACATTCAAATTCTTAGTGCACGTAGAAAGAATTAATAGGGTAGAGTAACATTTGTTTGCTTTTAAACATGCATCACCAATCAGTGTTATACAAAATTCAATTATAGTATAGCGCTCAAACACTGAAGTATACTCCATGGTGTACTGTAGATAAGCTGTAACAAAGTGTTACCACTACACACATTACAATGACTGTTCAAAATGACCTTCACCACATTAGTGCCCCGTCACTTATTTTTAAGGAGGATAAGAAAGATTGCTTACATTGTATAATCAGAAGGACCATTGCGAAGTTCTCCTCAGTTGTGTGAATGTGAGATACTGCTGTGGAGAGCTCAGGTCCGAGTTCTGCTTAAGGCTCTGTTAAATTAGTTAGTATGGTCTGATCCACTTATGTCAACGTGTGACCACGACCTTTATCTGGCCCATGCTCATGTACAGTGATAACAGACACAGACAAGGAACTATAAAAACAAGAGAAACATTTCTGTGATGCATGTTCTGTAGAATTCCTCTATATGTCTTCTTAAAGGAGCCGTATGTAAGAATATGTAAATGAATCATAAAATGCCCCTTATATATCACAAGATGTTAAAGAATCATGATAATTTCAAATACTTTTATCACTGACCAGCCTGGATATTGCCATTACAAAAGTGCTTTTGCAGCCCTCAACTTGTGTTGACGTCATTATGCGTTTACTATGTGTATATTATATGTTTTGGCCTGTTGCACCACCCTAAACCTATCTGATTTTGGCAACCTAGCTGGCAAAATCTTGCCTAGGAGGAGGAGGAGAGGATACTATGCTCTGTACTATTTTGAATGTGATTGCAGTACCAGTTTTTGGCCAGAAACTTACATACTGCTCCTTTTGCATTGTCTTCATTGTTAGGGGACCATTTTAATTTTGCATGTTTAGATGTGCCAACATTGCTTGTATGAAAAAGATATTAGACACACATTGACATTTTAATGCACATGTGAATATCTGCTGAGGTTCTTTATTTAGGTCCTCTACCATTAACTAGGTCCTCTACCATTACCATTAACTAATATTCACTCCCCTTCTGTTCCATTCCGCACAGGGCCTGAGGGCATATCTCAGGACTGTGAAATAGCTACAAGCTACAGGCCTAATCAGGCTTAAGATGAGCAAAACAGATCAAATTGAGCAATATAGCTTCAATGATAGTTATTTATTAAATCAGACAACTAAATGAGTCAGAGAGATTATGGTCAAATAAACTATTTTGTTCTGTCCTCTTCTAACTGTTTCATTACAATGTTGTGCTGCTCTAGTTTTGCCTGCTTATGCTTATTTTATTTAATAGACTGTTTTAGCTCATATTCATGAACATTCCACTCATTGCATGCATGTACAGTAATTGCTAATTAAAGGAACACGCCACCGTTTTTTGAAATTTATGTATTTGTATTATGCCCAAGTATCATTCGAGAAAACGCATATCATTTTCTTCTCAGTGTGTTCAGTACTTAGATTAACATTATTAGCATAGTTTAGCACAATCACTGGAAGTACATGGTACCATTAGCATCAAGCTAAAAGTGTCCCCTTGACAAAATTAAATATCAATTTTGCACTTTGGTGAATTTTAGGTAATTTTAGAAGTGCTTTGTAAATAAATTTGATGATGTTTTATTTGGTACCATAGACTTGCATTGGTATGTTGAATAAGCTTACACTGTCAAACTAGGCATTGCAGACACATAGAGAAAAAATGCTATGTGCTTTCATGTTCAACTAGGGGATGACTACAGATAAGCAATTTCCCGAAATAAGGTGGCATATCCCTTTAAGGCTATAACTTTGTTCAGCAGGGGTCAATTTTCATTAGCTTTCTGTGTAGATCAAGACAACATGTACCATTGTGATACATCTGTAGGTTTAAATAGCCTACTGTTTTATTATTCAAAATGCACTAGTAAAATGCATTAAATTAAGCTATGTGAAGTAACACTGGAAGCCAAGTCAAATACACATATGCAACAGCCAACTTTAAAAAAACAAAACAAAAAAAAAAAAAAACATTTTCTTGCCAACTTAAAGGAACACGCCACCGTCTTTCCATACTTAATTATGTTCTTGCCTGATCGTAGATGAGTTGTTGCATACTTCTCTTCTCATGCATAGTGTCAATCGTCCTGGCGCTCAGCGTTACGTTGTAAGCACTTAGCATGGCTCATTATTTCCAACGGGAGCAAACAGATGTGAATGCAGAAGCAACCAAACACTACAAAGTTTTTCCTGTTTAAATACGGTCACTTGAGTAGTTCTCCCAAGTATAATTCCGCCATACAATATAGTTATCCATTTTATCAGCTTAGAAAATCGCTACGTTTTATTTTAGTTAACCATACTTGGATCATGTAACTAACGTAACCGTATTTAAATAGGGAAAACAACGCTAGTGCTAACAAGTGCTAACAACGTAATGCCGAGCGCCAGGACGATTGACAGCATGCATAGAGATGAGAGAGGTATGCATCAACTTGTCTAAGATCAGGCAAGAACATAGTTAAGCATGGAAAGACGGTGGCGTATTCCTTTAAAGGAGAAGTTCGGTGTGAACCAATCCATGTTATTATCAAATCCAATCAATGCCCTGTCGTTAGAGGTCACTGAATGCTGTCTGTAGCAAAAAGAATGAAAGAAATTAATGCAACGTAGGCAGAGTTATAAACCAAATAACTATTGTTAACTGAATGGGGCATAGCGAAATGAAACTGAAAGTAAGACACTATGCCCCATTTACTTAGTGTTAGTTGCCCGGTTCATTATTCGGTCTCTGCTGTATCAATTTGTTTTGTTATTCTTCCAATGAACAGCAGTGACCTTGAACAACAGGGCTATGGATTGATTCACACCGAACTTCTCCTATAAATTACAGATAGAATTCTGAACCCAAACAGAAACAAAAACAGTGGAGATATCATCATTTATGACCAACTAGACTGTACAATTCTGCCCCTCCTTGGTGTTTTTCAGTTTTCCCTTTCTTTGATACTTTGGAATACAGAGATGGTCCTGCAGCCCCATCTACAGTATATAAAAAGAAGGAAAAAAAGTATTGTAAAAATGATATTATGCAATTGTTCATTTGCTCACCGTGTATATTTCAAGTATTCTGACTAGTTTGCTGATAATGCATAGAGTGCGTACATACTGTACATGCAATGCTATGTAGGCCTACAACACTGTTTATACAACATATAACATATACAACATGTTTGTTTACACTTTTTAATAAACATGTTTTCTCTTACTGTGTGCTTTAACCTACGAGAGCACACTTCACATAATCATGCACAAGGTGCAACAAGATCATGCACTGACTTGTGTATTAAAAGCCCACTGTCAGTTTCAGTGAGGCAGTTCTAGACCACAGCCACTGGGGCCTGTGCTATGCATAAGCAGCTCTATTTATGAGCATAGAAAAATAGAGGTTTCAGAAAATAAAACTGCAGACCCACACTGCTGTTGTTACGGTGCCTTGAGAGGTTTAGTTTAATGTCAGATAGCATAACAATGTTGGCGTTTAGAGCTAGCCATTGCTCATGTGAGTTAAGTTCAACTTCTGGTCTATATTTTCTCATCTATTCTGGTAAGCTGACATGTGCATATATTGAAAATCTATAGAAAACAGCTGACTTTTGGTCACATAGACACAGATGTGTAGAGACCTCATACCTTCATCTTGTACCATGCTGTACACAGTATCGATGGCACTACTACAGAGAGAAACAGGCCTCATTATGTGACATTCTTTTCAACACACAGACACGTACAGTAGGCCTACATACAGTACACACACACACACACACACACACACACATTGCATCTGGTCTATAATTCAGACAATAACTAAGGTTCTGGGATTCAATTGTTAATGTACCTGTTTATTGTAACTCCGTTTTGACCTGCAAGCAAAGAACAGCATTTAAGTAGGCTAGTTGTTGCATACACAAACCATTCAGAAACATGGCTAATTAGCAATATGACAAAATATAAATGTACAAAACACTGATGAACCACAGGAAACACAAGAAGGCAGCTACCTCCAGGATCTGATATTGTGGCATATTCTGGAGCTTCTTCATTTGTTGCCGTGCTGTCAGCATAAATAGATGGATTATTTACTGAAGCATGTTGAACACAGGGAGAAAGTGAAAGTCCTAAAAAAGCCATTTATACTGTATATTCATACTATCTTAGCTAAGTAATCTCACACTGTGAAGTCTTAATTAAACAATCTGCTGGCAGATAGACAGACAGACAAAAAAGACACACACACTCACACACACACACATCACATTTTCCATGTGCACAGTATTAAAGTTAGGTTATAGTTTGCAACATCAAAAATTTTAAGCATACCCTTGACTTTGTTGTCCTCTGTCTGTGAATATCACTGTGACAGACATCAATTGAGTTAGAAATCTTACATAAATCTTTTCTTGAGTGTTTTATACTTTGACAATACTTTTAAACATAGGTTTACTTATACTTTGTTGTCCTCTGTCTGCATAGCACTGCAACAGACATCAATTGGGATAGTAATCTTCAACAAATATTTTTTTAATATGTTTTAAACTTTGACAATGATTTGATTCCAGATACACTGCTCTGAAAGCATGTACCACCCAAATTAAAAAAAAACAAATCTTTTGCATTACAGGAAATCAGATCTCCAGATACATAGCAGCATCCTAGGGGTGTTGTATTGTAACATCTTCAAGTAATGATTTTAACCATTTTATTATCCAAATCATGGATGCTAAGTTGGCCCCTGTTCTCTGGTTTAGACTAATATGCCACAGTGTACTACAGTAAACTCACTTATAAGGACATAGGCTGGGTTTCCATCCAACGTTATTCGCATTTCATATTCATATAACATTAATTCGGCTTGCAAATAGCCTATGCATCTCATCAACTGTGTAATGTGAATAAGAAATGGACATTAGGCTAATCAAGTGATGTGTGCGGACCAGCTGTGGAATTAACATCTATTCAGAGAAATACGGTTAATGTGAATATTCGTGTTTACGTTAGTCGCATAAAAAGTTAAACCACCTCCCTGGAGCGAATCGAATTTATATTCGCATTAAAGCCCCACCAAAGATCTTTTGGCACTTCAAAATAACATTTCCAAAATCGTTTTTAATGTCAAATATATGCCTCATCATGATTAATGACGCCACTTTCAAAAGCATTGCTCCCCTCTATCGGCCAAAACAGCACTAAGTAACTTCAGGTTTCGGGTAGCGGACCTAGAGG